>PVKV010026270.1:0-28276 GCA_004027835.1 Alouatta palliata | reverse complement strand
GCCGTAGGGTGATTGGCTGTGGGAGGCCTGGTAGCTAAGGTGGCCATATTTGGCTAAGTTTGGCTGCTATGTTTTAAAACTATTGGTTAACACTTGGCGGGCTAGAGGCAAGCTGTGCCATTGGTGTTCCCTCTGTTGCTAGGCAGATTACGAATTCCTGCCGTCACCGACCTACGTGGGGGATGGGTAGGCCACACACTAACCACATTTTAAAAATTTTTAAATAAAAAAGCTTCCTTTCTCCTTGAATATAGAAAGTGGAAAAAAAAACATAACCATCTCACGCTATAAATGAGAAAAGGTTGGAGGAACTACAAAATTGAAAGAGCGTTGACCTCTTTAAGGTGAGTCTCATTGCAGAACAATGGAGGAAGATGTTACAGGCATCACATGTGAGGGTACAGAGATGTGATCTAAGACTTCAAAGAACTGTAAAAAATGATGACCATGGTGAAGCAGGTTAGTATAAGACCCCCTGGAGACCCAAAATAAAAAGTGGAACTCACATTCAGCTACAGGCTTTTTCCCACAGATCTCCACAGAGTGTGGAGAAACACTGAGGAGGAATCAGAATACAAAAATAACTTTTATTATTCGATTCCTGTAGGAAAGGATTTACTGCTGCTGTTGGAAATATTCAGAATCCCACCTTCTGCTTGGAGTAGTCTCTTATACTCAGAAAAATCTGTAGCTACTGTGAAATGCACAGTAAACTCTACTGTTTTCTGTATGTAGGTAATGGTTGATTGTGAGTGGCAGAAGGATGAAAAGAAAACAACTCATAAACTTGGGGCAGTTGCAAAAAACATTCCTGAACTCAGGATCCTATATCAGTACTATTAGAGATTTCCTCCTTCTAGGGGAACAAACTCTCTCTCTTCCACATTAAAATCCAACAGAGATACAAAACACAGTTGGATTATCATGGCGAAGAAGGAAAGGACTATAGAGAAAACTTTATCTATGAGGCTGGGTTACTCATTCCAGAACTATACTAGGGGTTTCTAACAAACAAAAGAGCAGTTTAACACTGAGGTAAGGGCAATGTGTTAAGGTTCTCCAGAGAAATAGAAACAATAGGGTGTGAATATCTGTGTGCGTGTGTGTGTGTGTGTGTGTGTGTGTGTGTTCTATTGGTTCTGATTTTAGTTTGTCATTAATTTATTATAAGGAATTGGCTCATGGAATTCCTCATTATATATGATAAGGGATTGCATGAGCCTGAGACCGAGAATTCTCAAAGTCTGTAGTTGGCAAGCTGAAGACTCATAAAAACTGACAGTGTCATTCCAATCTGAAAATTGGAAGGTTTTAGACCCAAGAAGAGCTGATGCATTTGTTCAATTCCAAAGACAAGCAAGGACCAAGGTCTCAGCTCAGGACAGTCAGGCAGAGAGTTTCCTCTTATTCTTACTTAAGGAAGAGTCAGCATTTTTGTTCTATTTGGCTGTCAACTGTTTGGATGAGATCCACACAAATTAGAGACATGTATGTGCTATAGTAAGTCTATCAATTCAAATGTTAATCTCATCTAAAAACGCCCTCCCAGATATACTCCAATAATGTTTTACCAAATGTCTTGGAACCCTGTGGCCCAGTCAAGTTGACATAAAATTAGCCAGCAGGAACAAGATAATGGAGAAGACACTTTGTGGCACAAGTATAGATGAATAGCTGCCCATGACCAGTAATACATATTGACTATGTATACCTCTGATTTGACACACTAAGAGGAGGACATCACTTTTGTTGTATTCTGGCCAAAAATGTTTTACCTAAAGTTAATCATAATAAGCAGCAGATAAACCCAAAGTAGGAATACTCTATAAAATAATGAATCAAGATGTTTCAAGCATGTCAAGGTCATGAAAAACCAAGAAAGGCTGAGAAATAGCCACAGGTTGGAGGCGACCAAGGACACATGACAACTAAATGCCACGTGGGAATATGAAGCAGATTCTTCAATGGAAAAAAGATACTAATAGAAAAGCTGGAAAAATCCACATATGATCAAACAGTTTAAGCAATAGCATTGTGGCAATGTTGATTTGTTAGCATTGATAATTGTGTTATGGTAATGTAAGATCATAACCTTAGGGAAATATGCGTGTAAATTATACAGGGACTTTTCATACTCTTTTGCAACTATTCTCTAAATCTAATATTATTTCAAAGTAAACATTTTTTTAAAAGAAGTAAATTATCAACATTAGGAATGAAAGTTAAAGCATTTCTACAGAACAAAAAATCAAACACTTCATGTTTTCACTCATAGGCGGGTGTTGAAAAATAAGAACACATGGACACGGGGAGGGGAGCATTACACACTGAGGTCTGTTGGGGGAAACAGGGGTGGGACAGCAGGTGGTGGGGAGTTGGGGAGAGATAGCATGGATAGAAATGCCAGATATAGGTGATGGGGAGGAAGGCAGCAAATCACACTGCCATGTGTGTACCTATGCAACAATCTTGCATGTTCTTCACATGTACCCCAAAACCTAAAATGCAATAAAAAAATATATATATATATATATAGAAATTGTGAAAGAAAAAGAAAATGTTCTAAAATTTAAAAAAAAAGCATTTCTAAAGGATTCTAAGATGCTTATTAAAAACAAATGTATATCAATTTGTTTGACAATGTAGATACGCATGAAGTCCTTAAGTTACAGAATGTATCATCATTAATTCAAGAAGTAATAGATAACTGCCTGTCTACTCCCAATAGAATGTAAACTTCTTTAGAGCCTTGACTTTATCTAGTTTATTCATCAATGTACTCTTTTTGTCTAGAACACATTTTTAAACATTCAGTAATCACTGAATGAGTAAACATGGCAAATTCAGTAGCAAAGTCCAGTTACTAAAGAATGAAATTTATTTTTAAAAACTTTACAACAAAGAAAGGTTAAGGTCTAGATAATGTGATGAATTTTACTTAATGTTTAAGGAGAAATAATACCAATTTTACATCATATCTTTCAGAAAATGAAACAGGTGGAAACATATTTCAACTGATTTTTAGGGTAAGAATTATCCTGATTTAAAACCAAACAAAGGAATTACAGTAAAATTGTAGAATAATATTCTTCATGATCATAAATGTGAAGATAGTTAACCAAATATTGGTACCACTAAGCCAGGGGAAAATACTAATCTTGAACTATGCCTTACACAGGGCTGTACTGAGGATATGTAAAGCATGATGTGGGTGGAGAGAAGCACATAATACATGACGATGAACTAGATTTTATCCTGGAAATTTAAGATGGCTCAACATTTGAAAATCAATGTTATAACTACAAACAGAAGAAGGAAACTATATGATTATTTCAGTAGATGCAGAAAAAGATTTGACAAGATTCTACACTGATTTATTATTTTAAAATATCACATTTCAAGGAAAGTAGAAGTTGAAGTGAACTTTCACACCTTGCTAAAGAACACACTTGAAAAACTTACAACTGACATGTTACCACATGATAGAATACTGAATATGTTCCCCTTCTTGTTGAAAGCAATGTAAGCATGTCTGCTGTTACAATCTTTACTTAATATTGTATCGAAAATGCTAGCCAGTGAAATAAGATAGGAAAATTTCAATAAAAGACATGTGAATTGAAAAGGGAGGGAAAAACAATTCTTCACAGATTAAAAATAATTTTCTATGTAGAAAATCCTAAAGCGTCTACAAAAAGCTCTTATATCTAATAAATAAGATTACCAAAATTGACAAAATACAATCACTTTACACTAGCAAAAAACAAAAAATTAACAAATTCAGTAAAATTGGACCAACATAAAATACTAATCATATATGTACACTGTCTTTTCATTGAAACTATAAAATATTTATGTAAGAAACAGAAGTAGGCCTGAAAATAAATGAAGTAGTAGTCCTTGTTCATGAATCAGTTGCTCAATATTGTTAAAAATATCAATTCTTTTTCAATTATGCTGTAAATTAAAAGCAATTGAAATAAAAATACCGGCAAGTTTTTAAAATGGTCATTGACAAGCTGAATCTTTAGTTTTTAAAGAAAATCAAAGAAACTTAGAATAGCAAAAACAAATTTAAGAAAATAGTTGGAGTACCCATATGTATATTTTGAGGACTGAGTACAAAGTAATGAAGATAGCATGGTATTTGATGAAAAGATAGATTCATAGGGTGTTGGAATATATTAAAAAAACAGATGTAGACCTACTTTTATATAGTCAATTAATTTTTAGCAAAGGTAATTCAGTAGAAAAATGGCTTTTTAACCAATAGTGCTGGCACAATTAAATATTCACAGATAAAAACATGAATCTTGGAACTCCATGTTTGGGTCCCCTTCCACGAACACTCCATTCATAGAAGCCATCTTTCTCACTCCTGGATTTCCCCTCTGGAGTCCCCTTCCACATTCTCTTGTGGAAGCCTGTCTTCCCTTCCAAAACTCCATCTCTCTCTATTCTCTTCCACTCAGTGTGGAAGCTGCTTTCCTCTCCTGGATTTCATCTTTCTGGATTCTCTCACTCAGTGTGAGAGTTAGCTGTTTCTCTCTCTCTCCTTCTCCTGTTTCTCTCTCTCTCTAAGTAAAATAAAATATAAAATAAAAAGCAAAAAAAAAAAAATCAATCTTGAGCTATACTTTGTATAAGACAGCACTGAGGATATGCAGGGTATTGAGAAAAACAAATAAAAACCAGTTTGTTGTTGTTGCTTTAGGCAGTGCCTCTGTCAACAAAAGCAACTTAAGTCAGTAACATCCTGGCAGATCATTCTCAGAAAAATCTTATAAAAGAAGTACTGTGACAGCCAGGGAGAGTGATCTACTCACTAAGAAGTCCTCATGGAACCAAGGCCTGCCTATGGGCCTAGGTTTACTTAATATTTGTAAGTCCCAGAGGTCCTCAGAGCATATGGTTGAATCGATTAATACGTAAAATGTTGCAGGTACCTGAAAGGGGAGAAATACAGACATGGGACTCTTGTGGGTTGTCTCAGGAATCTCACTGGTACTTTGAACATTTTGAAGGAGTCTCTACAAAGTAGAGGGGACAGGCTCTGTGGCGTATAGCCCCAGGCAAGGATCCCACTTGCCCAGGTCAAAATGCAGTACTATCTTGCACCATATACAAAACTCAGTTAAAACTTGGACATAAATCTGCTATACAGTCTAAAACTATATAAACTTCTGAATGATGGGAAAAAATTGTTATAATCTTGAGTAAGTCAAAGACATATTTAGATGATACACATAAAGCAAGAGCTATTAAGGGAAAAAATATGTTACATACTTGACTTCTTCAAAATTTGAAACTTTGCTATTTGAAAGACAGTTAAGAGAATGAAAAGATCAGCCACTAACCAGGAATCAATAATTACACACCCCATATATAGTATATTCTTCATATATAAAGTTTATATATTTATATATTCTTCATATATAAAATTTATATATGAAGTATTTATATATTCTTCATATATAAAATATTATCAACATCCAATAGTAAAATAATGGATTTTAAAATGGGTGAAAATTTGAATATACACATCTTCAAAGAAGATATATAGATGATAAATAAGTATATGCAAAGAAAGTCATCATCAGTAATCATTAGGAATATTTTTTAAAAAACACAATGAGATAATACTATAAACTCATTAAAGTGTCTTAAATGAATGCTCATAACTGAAAATTTTAAGTGTAGAGGAGTAAAAGGACAAACTGAAATCTCATGTGTTGCTGATAAGAATTCAAAATGATAAAGCCACTTTGCAAGATAATTTGGCAGCTTCTAATAATAGTAACAGACAATCTTACCTTATGACTCAGCAGTCCTGCTACTGCTAGGTCAAGAGAAATGAAAATATCTGTCTCTACAAAAGCTTATTTGCAAATACTTATGTCAGTTTTATTTATAGTCACCAAGACCAGGAAACAATTTGAATATTCAGCAAGTCATAAGTGGGAAAAAATGTGTGTATTCATACAGTGAAATACTACTAAACAATAAGAAGGAATGATCTATTCATCAATGTGAATGAATCTTAAATGCATCTTGTTAAGTGAAGAAAAGACAGGCACAGAAAGTTATATAACTCTTACTTATTTGACACGTAAAATTAACCATCACACCTTACAATGAGTATATAAAATGCTCATTGTACTGTATAGTGGTTAATTTTTATATATACTTAAAAATTATAAATGTATATACCATATATTATATATCATAAATTATATATACATATATAATTGTATGTTTTATGTATATATTATATATAATACAGTATATATTTTATACATATATGTATATGTGTGATAAGATAAATATACATCTTTTTTATTTCCTTATTTTTTAAACATAAATTATTTCCCATTTTTAGACTCACACAAAGTTACAAAAACAATGCAAATATTTCCTTACGCCCTTAACCCTATATCCTCAATAACTTCTTACATAAACATGGAACACTGCAAAAACCAGGAGACTGATGTTAGTATACTACTAAATAAACTATAGACATTATCCAGACTTTACTGTTTTTTACGTGCACTCATGGTTTTATTGTTACTGTTGTTAGCTTCTGTTTTGTCCTTTTTGTTTTTTTATGTGCAGAGACTAGGTTGCCAGCTGTGTTGAACATTCCAGCTAAGCAGTACAAACAACAACAACAAAAACAAACAAAACAGCAAATAGGCAGCAACCCACTCCCTCCTAACTGGAGTGTTGGTAAAGGATTATGAAGAAAAGTGCGGGATTCTAAGAATACCCCTGAGTGATCCATGCAGGAAACTTACCAGAGTCAACATGACACATACTTTGATTGATGGTGTGAAACAATGTCAAGTTGTAAATTGACTTCTGGTTAACACACTGATAAGATAGATCAAAATAATATCTCAGAACTTTGAAAACTAAGTTTATATGTGAACCATAGCCCACAAAATCTAAACAGGATGCACTCAGCCTACACAATTTGACTGCCCACAAAAACTAGAAGAGTTAATATGAACCAGAATTGTATAAAATAACTACCAAGATACGATCCAACACTAATCATCACACCAATAATCAAAAAAAATCTGAATTTATGACTACAATCAACAGACACCAATGCCAAGATGCCATAATTATTGAAATTATCTCATGAGTATTTTAAAGCTCATTCTTTAAAATGCTCCAACGAGCAATTATTAACACTCAGATTAAATTAAAAATATAAGATCTCAGCAAAAAATAGAAAATAAATATATCTTCTAATTAGGTTTTAAAATAACTGCAACGACTTTTTAGAAGTGAAAAATACAAAATCACGAAAAGCACCCCAGACCAAAAAGTACCTCACTGGAGATCAGCAGCATAAAAGAAGTGACAGAAGAAAAAATCAGTGAACTTGATGATATGTCAATAAACTTATTCAATATAAACAGTAAAGATAGATTTAAAGGAATGAATGGAACTATGATTCAAATGACTCATAGGTTAACAACAACAACAAAAACATCAAACATTTGTGTCACCAGTGTTCTAAAAGAGAAAAAGAAAAAGTAAACAGAGAAAAAAATTGATAAAGGTTAAAAACACCCCACATTTGTAAAAGTCATAACTAGGCACATGGAAAAAGCTCAATAAACTTCAAGCAAGATAAACCCAAAGAAATCAGTAATCAGACACACGATAACCAAATTTCTGTAAACCAAAAACAAACAAAATATTATTAGCAAAAAGAGAGAAAAATACATAATCTATAGGGTGACAAGAACTTGAATGACAAGAAAAAAAAGATCGTTGGGAAAAAGTAGTATTTTTCAAATGCTTAAAAGAAAAAGATGGCCAACCCATAAATCTGTATTCAGTGAAAATATTGTTAAGGAATAAAGATGAAATAAAGACTTTTCATGGGGAGAAAAGCCAGATATATTATACACCTAAAGTTAAATAAATTAAAAAAAAAAAAAAGCCTTAGAAAATTTGTTGCCAGTAGAACTACTTTAAAGGGACTTCTAATGGAATATCTTCTAACATAAAAAATGATAAAATGTGGAATATATATGTCTTTTAATAATACAAAATTTAATTATCAATTATATTTAGACACTACACAACTGGTTTCTAGCTGAGCTATAAAATTATTAGCTTGTAATCTGGTCTCCAGACATTCTGAACTTCTTCTAATCCAAGAAATAAACATATTTTCAACCTTTGTCTGTTACCCAGTTTCAAAGTCACTGCCACATTTTTAGGTATCTTATCAGCAGTGACCCACTTTACCAATGTACTATATTAGTTTATTTTCACACAGCTGAAAAAGACATACCCTAGCTGAGAAGAAAAAGAGATTTAATTGACTTACAGTTCAACATGGCTGGGAAAACCTCACAATCAGAGGCAGAAGGTGAGAGGTAGATCTCACATGGCACCAGACAAGAGAAGAGAACTTGTGCAGGGAAACTCGCATTTCTAAAATCATCAGCTTTCGTGAGACTTATTCACTGTCACAAGTACAGCAAGGAAAAGACCTGCCCCCATAATTCAATTACCTCCCACCAAGTTTCTCTTAGAACACATGGGAATTGTGGGAGTCACAATTTAAGATGAGCTAGGATGGGGATGCAGCCAAACTACATCATTCCACCAGCTCACCAGTGTTTATAATCATCACAATTTCATTGAACGTATTTTAGGATTTTAGTGCCTTTTATTTACCATTTGTTCATGTATTTTACTCTCTTATAACTAGCTGATATATTAATAATAAACATGAGGAAAAAGAACTTGGAACTATGTTTGCGTAGCTCTGCTGCTTCCTGGCTATTTCAGGCTCCCTGTGTCTGGTACATTCATAAAAGGGGTTAATAGTAACTATAAAGTAGGAGAATAATAAGGTTTACATGAGATAGTTTTTCTCAGAATGGCTTCTACAAGGCAAGAACTGAATGGATCTTCACCAGGCTCTGAGCTCCTCTTGATCAAGGAGGCTACAATATTCAATAATCCATATTCATAATTCCTGCTACATAATAGGTCCTGATTAAGGTACTTTTGCAATTTAGGAGAACTATTGTTTTAGTTTTTTATTACTGTATAGCAAAGTACCATAAGCTTAGCAATTGAAAGAGAAACAAACGCACACACATTTTTTTAACTCACCATTATACCAGACAAAGGTCTGAACATGGCATGACTGCATTCTTTTCAATGTCTCTAAAAGTAAATAGCAAGGCTTCAGTTTTGATATCAAGGTATCATCTCTGGAGCTTCTAGGAAGTCTTCCAAATTCACACAATAGAGATTTTATTTGTTTTTTTTTGTTGTTGTTGTTGTCGTTGTTGTTGTTTTTTGTGATTTAGTGCTGAGATTCCTGGTTACTTGCTATAAGTCAAACATGAGCTTTTCTCAGTTCCTAAAGGCAAGCTGTGGTGTGCTGCCACGTGGTCCATCAATTTTCAAAGTATTCAGAATTTTTAAAGAAAAGAATTTCCAACTAAGAATTTCATTTCCAACCAAACTAAGCTCCATAAATGAAGGAGAAATAAGATCCTTTTCAGACAAGCAAATGCTAAGGGAATGCACTACCATTGCACCTGCCTTACATGAGGTCCTGAGGGAAGTTGTATATGGAAATGAAAGACCATTACCATTCACTAGGAAAACACACCTAAGTACATAGACTAGTACATCACTATAGTGATACTATAAAGGAACCATACAAACAAGTCTGCAGAATTACTATCTAACAGTATGATGAAGGATCAAATGCACATATATCAATACTAATCTTGAATATAAATGGGCTAAATGCTCCAATTAAAAGGCACAAAGTGGCAAACTGAATAAAACATCTCTCATGGTATGCTGTCTTCAAGAAACCCGTCCCACATGCAATGATTCCCATAGGCTCAATGTAAAGGAATGGAGAAAAATATAGCAAGGAAATGGAAAAGAGAAAACAGCAAGGCTCCTGTTCTATTACAGACAAAACAAAATTTCAAAAAATAGAAGTTCAAAAAAGACAAAGAAAAGCATGACATAATGATAAAGGACTCAATTCAACAAGAAGTTTCAACTATCCTAAATATATAATGCATGTAACACAGAAGCACCCAGATTCATAAATCAAGTTCTTAGAGACCTAGAAATAGAGTTAGATAACCACACAGTAGTGGTGGGAGACTTTAGGACTCCTCTGACACTGTTACACAAATCACTGTGGCACAAAACTAATAGATACTTAGCACCTGAACTTGACACTTGACCAAATGGACCTAACAGACAGCTACAGAACTCTGCACTCCAAAACACCAGAATATACATCTTCTCATTGCCACATGGCTCATACTCTAAAATACCCTAAAACAACCACATAATTAGTCATAAAACAATCCTCAGCAAGTTAAATGAAATTGTACAAATCAAACTCTGAGACCAAAGCACAATAAAAATAGAAATCAATACTGAGAAAATTTCTCAAAACCCTACAATTACATGGAAATTAATCTGCTTCTGAATGACTTTTAGGTAAATAATAAAATTCATACAGAAATCAAGAAATTCTACAAAACTAATGAGAACGAATACAGCACACATCAAAATATGTGGAATACAGCTAAAATGTTAAGAGGAAAGATTATAGCACTAAATATCTACATCAAATGTTAAAAACATATCAAATTAACAACCTAACTTCATAACTAGAACTAGAGGAAATAGAGAAACCAGAACAAATGAACCCCAAATCTAGCAGAATACAAGAGATAACCAAAACCAGAGCTGAAATAAAGGAAATTTAGCTGTGAAAAACAATAAAAAAGATCAATGAATCCGTGAGTTGGTTCTTTGAGAGCAGTAATAAAATACGTAGATTGCTATCTACACTACACTAATAAAAAGAGAAGATCTAAATAAACACAATTGGAAATGACAAAGGAGACGTTATCACTGACCTCATAAAAACACAAAAAATTCTCAGAGACCACTACAAACACTCTTTCCAGCATATGGGCTAGAAAAAATAGACATATTCTTGGAAACATAACCCCCCCAAGATTCAACCAGAAAGAAATTGAATACCAAAATGAGTTCTGAAATTGAATGAGTATTAAAATGTCTACCAACCAGAAAAAATTTTAGGACCAGACACACTTATAGCTGAATTCTACCAGCTGTATAAAGAAAAACTGGTGTTATTTCTGCTGAAACTATTCTAAAAAATAAAGGAGGAGGAATTCCATAGCAACTCATTCTATGAGGTCAATAATCATACTAATACTAAAACCTAGCAGAGATACAACAACAACAACAACAATAACAAAAGTTCAGAGAAATATCCTTGATGAACATAGATGTAGAAATCCTCAACAAAATACTGGCAAGCAAAATCCCACAGCACATCAAAAAGCCAATCCACCGTAACCAATTAGGCTCTATCCCTGGGATGCAAGGTCTGATCAACACAACCAAATCAATAAATGTGATTCATCACATACACAGAACTAAAAACAAAAACTACATGATTATCTCAAGAGATGAGGAAAACACTTTGGTAAAATTTAACATCATTAAATTTTAAAAGCCCTCAACAAAGTAAGCATTGAAGGAACATATTTCAAAATAGTAAGAGCTATTTGATAAATCCACAGCCAACATTACACTGAATTAGCAAAAGCTAGAAGTGTTTTCTTTGAAAAGCAGAATAAGAAAAGGATGGAGGCTCTCTCTCACCCCTCATTTTCAATATAGTATTGAAAGTACTGGCCAGAGCAATCAGGCAATTGAAATCAACAAAAGGTATCCAAACAGGAAGAGAGGAAGTCAAACTATCCCTGTTTTCAGACAATGTATTTGCGTACCTAGTAAACCCAAAGTCTCTCCTAAAGGCTCCTTGTTCTAATAAGCATCTTCAGCAAATATTGAGGATACAAATTCAATGTAAAAAATCATTAGCATTCCTGTACACTAGCAACATTTATGTTTAGGTCCAAATAAAGAACACATTCCCATTTAAAATAGCTTCAAAAAGAATAAAATACCTAGGAATACAGCTAACCAGTGAGGTTAAAGATCTTCACAATGAGAATTACAAAACACTGCTCAAAGACATCAGAGATGACACAAATAAATAGGAAAGCATTCCTTGCCCATGAATATAAAAAATCATTATTGCTAAAATGGCCATACTACCCAAAGCAATTTATAGATTCAATGCTATTTCTATAAAACTATCAATGACATTTTTCACAGAATTAGAAAAGAGATTTTAAATGTTTATATGGAACTCCCCCCCAAAAAAACAATAAAACAAAAAGCTTAACTAGCCAAGACAATCCTAAGTAAAAAGAACAAAGCTGAGGGTATCATATTACCTAACTTCAAGCTGCACAAAGCTACAGTACCCAAAACAGCAAGATACTGGCACAAAACCAGATGTGTAGACAGACCTACAGAACAGAACAGAGAGTCCTAAATAATATCACACCACAAACCTATAACCATCTTATCTTTGACAAAGTCAACAAAATAACAATGGGATCAACCCTATTCAATAAATGATACTGGAATAACTAGCTAGCCATATGTAAAATATTGAAACTGGATCCCTTTCTTAGCAGAATATGTGAAAATCAACTCAATATGGATTAAAGACTTAAATGTAAAATCTAAAACTATAAAAACTCTGGAGAGCATCATAGGAAGTACTTATCTGGACATAGGACCTGGTGAAGATTTCATGATGAAGATATCAAAAGGAATGGCAACAAAACCAAAAATTGGCAAATGGGACCTAATTAAACCAAAAATCTGTGCACAGCAGAAGAACCTATCAACAGAGCAAAGAGACAGCCTACACAATTAGAGAAAATGTTCCCAACCCATGCATCTGATGAAAGTCGAATATCCAGAATCTATAAAGAATAACTAAAAAAAAATTGTTCCTCACTAAAAATTAGGAAAAATATATGAACAGATAATCAAAAGAAGGCATACAC
Organism: Alouatta palliata; assembly: GCA_004027835.1. NCBI lineage: Eukaryota > Metazoa > Chordata > Mammalia > Primates > Atelidae > Alouatta > Alouatta palliata. The sequence continues at coordinate 15,293 of PVKV010026270.1, read as the reverse complement.
GTGGCCAAGAAGTATGTGAAGAAAACACTCCACATTGCTAGTCACTAGATAAATGAAAATCAAAACACAATGAAATGCCATCTCTCACCAGATAGAATGGCTATTATTAAAAAGTCAAAAAAACAAAAAATAACAGATTTTGGTTAGGTTGCGAAGAAAAAGGAACTTATACACTGCCAGTGGGAATGTAAATTAGTTTAGCCATAGTGAAAAGCAGTTTGATGATTTCTCAAGGAACTCAAAGCAGAATTATAATCCCAGCCAGTAATCTTATTATTTGGCTTATGTCTAAAGGAATATAAATCATTTTACCCTAGAGAAACATACATTTGTATATTCATGGTAGCATTATATATGATAGCAAAGATATGGAATCAAGCTAAATATTCACCAATGGTAAAATGGAATAAAAATGTGGTATTATACACCATGGAATACTACATAAAAAAGATCGAGATCATTTTTTTGTAACAACATGGATAGAGCTGGAGGCCATTATCTTAAGCAAACTAATGCAGGAACAGAAAACAAAACACCAAATGTTCTCACTTATAAGTGAGAGCTAAACATTAGCTACATATGGTTCCAAAGAATAGAGCAAGAGTCACCAGGGCCTACTTGACTGTGGAGAGAGAGAGGAGAGTAAAGAAAAAATAAAGAACTAACTATTGAGTACTGTGCTTATCCAAGTGGTTGAAATAATCTGCACACCAGATCCCTAAGACATGTAATTTACCTACGTAACAAATGGGCACATGTACCCCTGAACCTAAAATAAAAGTTAAAATAAATAAATAAATCTTTCTCATGCTTTAAATCCTCTAACTTAAAATCTCTGTCAGGGAGATCCCCAGTCTTTTAATGTTTTATCCGATTAATACAGGCCCATCAAAAATGGTCTTTTCTTAGACAACTATGTCGTATAACATAACTTAATTATTGGAGTAATATCTTATACTCAAGAGTTCCTGATGATATTCAATGGAAGAGATTCTTCAACAGCTTTTATCATTTAAGGTCATCCTAGAATTTTGACTACCGCATCTATCAGTCTTCTTTTTTAAAATCATTGTCTTAAATATATAGTTGATATGTAACGTACAGTTATAGAAGTCATTTTTAAAATAGACTTTACATTTTGCATTATTTAATACAAAAATTAGCAAATTAATTCTGGATGAATTAGGAAACAAACAACAATTTAAAAAATTATACCTAGCCCAAATATGGCCATTAAATGATGATGATGTGAACACAGATTAAATGTCACTAAATGAGTGGAGTTGATTTAATAGAAGGAGCTAATATTTGGTTTCAACAACAACAGTTTAGCTAAGATACCAAACATAATACAGCCTTTTGTTGTTATATAAGTAATTCATTTTTCTCTTCCAAATTGGCATAAGTGCTTTGTGTATTACTTTCTAAATAGCACAAGCACCCGCTTAACAATTTTATACTTCAGAAATAAACATGATCGGTCTTTAAAGTGATCTATGAAGATACACTTGAAGAATCACCTGGTAATACTGTAATAGCTTCACATGTTTCTTAGAAAGATTTCACACTCTACAGTTAACTTCTTTTTAAATCACTTATCAGTTTCTCTATATTCATATATCGAATATTGTCTCTGGGAATGAACTTTAATTCTCACCATCTGTGCCTTGGTCAGGAATGTACATATTCCTTTAATGCATAAATACATCCTGAATATTTCTCATTCTGTTACTAAGAGCTGTGAAGCACAGAAGATAATGTTTCAAAGAGGAAACACGAGGGACCATTTATTGCTCCAGCACTTTGAAAAATCTATGAATTCCTTTATGGCTTCTTCATTATATTTTCAATGGAACAATTAGTTTGAGTGGCTACAAACACTGAATTTTCATGACCACTTTAGCCTTTGAAGCCAAAATTATTGAATTCATTATTCTCTATGCAAAATACAGTGGGATGTGGTAAATTTGTGATTAAAAAGTGTAAGTTGCCTCCAACTGGAAAACTAGTTGAGAGTTAATTTCCTAACAGCCTATCTGGTCACACTTTAAAGCCCACACAGTTTGCATAATTTAGTAGTTTTTTCCAAGGTATATTTTACAAGTCTTGAGAGCAATAACTCTGAATTTTTAATATTTTGTAAAACTCTTGGAATGAACAGTGATGTCTCAAGTGCAAAAATAGTCCCTTGAAAACCTCAGTTGTAGTTTCTAAAGGTAATAACACATTCTCATGCCCATTTCATTCAACCACAAACTATAATTACCTCAAAATTACTGAGGGTACACTCTAGCAGAAACAAGTATTTTCTCATAGCTTGACAGAGTAGAAGTATGACAAAATATCTTCAAACAATATGGCTTAACCTCTCCTACTGGATTTTACCAGAAATTCATGTAATATATTAAGATTTCAACTCTAGACCAGGGATTCACAAACTTTTTTTGTAAATATAAATATAGTAAATATTTTAGGCTTTGCTCATACAGTTTCTGTGGCAACTATTTGATGCTGCCTTTGTAGCATGAAAGCACCAGTAGACAATGCTTAAGTGAATGAGTGTGACTATGTTCCAATAAAACTTTATTTACAAAATGGGTGGCTAATGGGATTTGGCCCTCAGGTTCTAGTTTTCCAAACCATGCTCCAGACAATAATGGAAGACTTATACTTCCCATTTTTTTCATCAAAACTATTTTTTCTGGTTGAAGAAGGTAATCATTTCAAAAAAACAAATATATTGTGATTTGAGAAATACATTCTGTAATCCTTGTGGCAGTCTCGTTTCACTTCCTGTCCTTATGATAGTTACGTATATGTGTCAAATTGGCCAGGCCCCAGTTCCCAAATATTTGGTTAAATACCAGACTGGATGTTGCCATGAAAGTACATTTTAGATGAGACTAATACTTCCATCAATAGATTTTGAGTAAGCAGATTACTCCATATAATGTGATGGGCCTCATCCAATCAGTTGAAGCTCGATTAAGACAAAGCAGACTGAGGTCCCCAGAGACATAGAAAAGCATTCAAATGCAGACATCATTATCAACTTTTCCCTGAATTTCCAACCTACTTGTGTACTCTGCAGATTTTGGCCTTTCCGGCTTCCACAATCAATGGCCTGAGCCAATTTCTTAAAATAAATCTCCCCCCTCATGTATGTGTGTGTATACAAACCTAGATGTGTGAATATGTGCAAATCTAGATAGTATAGCTGACTACACACTTGCACCATGCTGTAGAGCCTATTGCTCCTAGGCTACAATATGTATAGCTTATTACTGTACTAAACATTGTAGGCAATTGGAGTACAAGGGTATTTACATATCTAACCATATTTAAATATGGAAGAGATACAATAAAAATACTGTATGTATCATATATGACATATCATACATGCAATCCATCATTGACTGAAACATTGTTACATGACAAATGACCACACACACACACACACACACACACACATGAACACACACATGGAAACACACACATATCATATTGGTTCTGTTTCTCTGGAGATCCCTGACTAATACAGATATTAAATTTTCAACTATTTTCTTCTCAGTATCTGAAGAAGCAGAACTTCACTATCACTTCATTTTTGCAAAGGAATTAAAATTATCATTTAATTATTTCATGTGTGATGTACTAATTTGATACTATCTAATAATCATGGTTTAAATGATCAACAAATAACAATTTATGTGTATTATTTACCAATATCTTTTCTAGTTTTAATATTTTCAAGCTATTAATACATTTAGTGTAATAAAGTACTTTTTTTCTAAATATAAATTACTAAATTTCTACTGACCCAGTAGAATGAGAGCTTTTATTAATACTCTCAGTTTTCTAAAATTCATCTATGCATTAAAAAATATGTGATTTACTAATAGCTAGATATTTGAGTATACCATACGTACCTATGTGTACATATAAAAAATATATATATGTATATCTTTACAAATATATGCAGATTTTTTTTGCCAAATTTCATGTCCTGGTAGGTGTTTTCAGTATATACAGTGCTGTATTGCCAGAAACTAAAGTCACCTACTTAAATTTAAATATTAACCTGATATATATATATATATATATATATATATATATATACACACACACACATATATATATGTAGTTAATTTGGGTGGGCTTAATAATTTTACAATATGTGTTTCAAAGTGACTTTTAAACTGTTTGTAACTCAATTGTTATTGTTGAAAAACTATATAATCTTGACAATTTTTACTATTTCTCAGGATTGAAAATGTTAGTCCTTTTTATTAAAAAAAAATTCTTGTTTCTTATTGTTCAGACAGAAGTTTAAGTAACAGGGCAGAAGTGAAAGAAAAAATAAACAATATATTATGGAGAATCTAACCTGTATAGACCCAGCCATTTCTTACTAAAATATTTAATTGCAGAAGTAGACTTTGGCTCCCAGGGAGAAAAACTGAGCACAGTTAGACGTATCCTGATGTTGTGGCCAAGCTGTAAGGCAAATGAGTAACCTTATTATTACTATTAGTGGAGTCGTATGTATCCTTTGCAGCCTCTTTTTGGGGGTTGGTGTTTTGCTGCCACATGGTCTATGCTACCGGGTCATAGAAATTTTCAGAAGAAAACAGAAAGTGCTTCACTAACACTTCCCAATCCAGGATTCTAAAAAAACAGGTAATCTAAAGTAAATAAATAAATACATACATAAAAAAGCAAAGAATGAAAGCGATATCTCTTTTTCTTGATTCAGTAGGAAGAACTAGTTCATTATTTTAATTGTAAACTTCTGTGTTCATAATTTTTCTTGTGATTATTTATTGAATTTTGTTTTGCTTTAGTTTTAATGTATGAAAGCACTACAGGGAAATTTTTATAAATAACAATAAATATTCAAATATGAGTTTTGGCTCATAGAGTAATGGCTTTATAAGTTTTCTATACTACTACTCATAGTCTATTCATGTGTGAAAATACTCAGTATTGACTATATGTCATATATTCTAAGATATGTTTACCTCATCAATATAAAGGACCTATAAGTCATTTATTTTATTTTAAAGGTGAAATAACTTGTTCATTTTCTTCCACTTTAATTTCCTTAGGATTTTAGCCTTTTATTTTTATTTTGGTGAAATGAAGGGCAATAAAATTGTGTTAACTATGGCCTAAAATTCTACACGTATAATTTTGCTTTAGTTGGAAATTGTGAAACAAGCCCTATTTTAAATCCAGGATATCTCAGATTATTTGTTTATCCATTTGGCAAGTAAATATCTAACAGTAAAATAACCAAGTGTATGAAAAACTTGACTAGCATAGGATTCATTGTGCTTTATGTTTTTCCGCCCTCTTTCACTAGGCTAAAAGAATAATATTTAAAAATTATAGTGGTTACCAATTATTATACAACTGCAAATGGTTAGAATGCATTACAAAATTTATTCATATTTAAATTTTACAACACCCCTTACAATGTATGAATATTTATGCCTATTTAGTAGAGAAGGGAACTGAAACTCCAGTGCGTCTTAGTCAGCTTGGACTGCTATGATGAATTACCATAGACTTAATGGCTTTAACAGCAAGTTATTTTCCATATTTCTGGAGACTGTAAGTCCAATATCAGGGGGCCAGCATGAGCAGGTTCTGGAGAAGGCCTTCTTTCTTATTCACAGGAGGCTGTTTTTCTTTGTATTCTCCACACAGGGGAGAAGAGAGAGGGAAAGCAAATGAACACAAACAAGCTAGCTCTCTTTTTATTCTTGACATAAATATCATTATGGGATTCTTCGTTCATAACTTAATCAACTTCAAGGACCCCACCTGTTAATACCATTATATTGTGGGTTGGGTTTTCAACTATGAATTTTTGGAAGCATAAACTTGAAGCATATAACAAAGAGAATAGGTAACTCTTAAGGTCAAGTAGGCAATAAGTGATCAAATCTTGTATTTGAACTAGGACTGTCTGACTCAGAAAAGCATGCTTTATTCCAATTGTTATTTTTTTCTGCAATTACCAAGTAAGATTAAAAGAGTTAAATCCTGTAGTCTAATTCATTTCATTAAATTCTGTAAATAATTTTTAACCTTATTATATAACAAAAAATACATGATATGACCTCATACTATATACAAATTACAGTTGACCAGAGAAGAAATAATGGATTTATAGGTAGTTAGGGTTACTGCTTTACAGTTTGGACTACAAATAATTCCCATTTCCCTATCTACATCCCACACACATTGTATTTTATAGTACAAAATCCAGTCATTCACTTGCCCAATGAGGAAGATATTATCACACATTAAGAATATCTATCTATCTATCTATTCATCGATCCTGCTGGCCTAGATTTCTTTTCTCACTCAGATGTTTATTAGCATCTAATTCATTCTTGTCTTGCTGCTTTAGTTATAAATAAGCATATCAAACTGGTTGGGAAGATAATACTCTGAAATAAGCTACAAGTACTTGAAATCTTGGCTTTTAAAAACTATCCTTTATGGATTCCCTGCTTAATAATTGATGTTGTGAAAACTGGCCAGCCATGTGCCAAAAGCAGAAACTGGACCCCTTCCTTATACCTTACACTAAAATTTACCCCAGATGGATTAAAGATTTAAACATAAGATCTAACACCATAAAAACTCTAGAAGAAAACCTAGGCAAAATCATTCAGGACATAAGCACAGGCAAGCATTTCATGACTAAAACACCAAAAGCAATGGCAACAAAAGCCCAAATAGACAAATGGGATCTAATTAAACTTTAGAGCTTCTATACATTAAAAGGAACAATCATCAGAGTGAACCAGCAACCAACAGTATGGGAAAAAAATTTTGCAATCTACCCATCTGGCAAAGGGCTAATATCCAGAATCTACAAAGAACTAAAGCAGATTTACAAGAAAAAAAAAAAAAAAAAAAAAAACCCATTCAAGTGTGGGCAAAAGACATGAACAGACACTTTTCAAAAGAAGACATTTATGAGACCTACGAACATAGGAAAAAATGGTCATCAGCACTGGTCATTAGAGAAATGCAAATAGAAACCATATTGAGTTACCATCTCACCACTGTTAGAATGGCAATCACTAAAAAATCTGGAGACAACAGATGCTGGAGAGGATGTGGAGAAATAGGAACATTTTTACACTGTTGGTGCAAGTGTAAATTAGTTCAACCACTGTGGAAGACAGTGTGGCAATTCCTCAAGGATCTAGAAATAGAAATTCCATTTGACCCAGCAATCCCATTACTGGGTATATACCCAAAGGATTATAAATGGTTCTATTACAGACACATGCACATGTATGTTCATTGCAACACTGTTTACAATAGCAAAGGCCTGAAACCAACCCAAATGCCCATCAGTGACAGACTGGACGAAGAAAATGTGGCACATATACACCATGGAATACCATACAGCTATAAAAAAGGATGAGTTCATGTCCTTTGTAGGGACATGTATAAAGCTGGAAATCATCATTCTCAGCAAACTGACACAAGAACAAAAAACCAAACAGTGCATGTTCTCACTGATAGGTGGGTGTTGAACAATGAGAACACATGGGCACAAGGAGGGGAACATCACACACTGGGGTCTGTTGGGGTGTGGGGGGCTAGGGGAGGGGCAGTGGTGGGTGGGTAGGTTAGGGAGGAATAACATTGGCAGAAATGCCTAATATAGGTGACTGGAGGATGGAGACAGCAAACCACCATGGCATGTGTGTACCTATGCAACAAACCTGCACATTCTGGACATGTATCCCAGAACTTAAAGTACAATAAAAAAATATACATATACATTTTATTTCAGCTGCCACCTAAGATTTTCTGCATGGTCATTAAAACTACCCCTAGAAGAGAATGTTTTTCTTCTCCTGTGCCTGAAAAATGCTGCTCCAGGACAAGGTGGACTGGGTTCCCACTGCAGACTCCAAGCTGTTATCAGAGATACATATGCTTCTGATCCAAAACTGTCCTATCTCCAAGTAGCATCAATGGCCTCATTCAATGCTAGACCGCATATCTTGCTCTAACTGCCTGTTCTTTCTGAGACTCACTTTTCTCATCTGTAAAGTAAGACTATGAAAACATAGCAGGGAGAAAATGTGGGATGATGAAGTCATATTTGATATCATCACAGTCCTCACCATCCATTTTATTTTATTTTTGAGACAGAGTCTCACTCTGTCACCCAGGCTGGAGTGCAATGGCATGATCTTGGCTTACTGCAGCCTCTCCCTTTCGGGTTCAAGCGATTCTCCTGCCTCAGACTCCCAAGTAGCTGGGACTACAGGCACACGCCACTGTGCCTGGCTAATGTTTGTATTTTTGTAGAGATGGGGTTTTCCCATGTTGCCCAGGCTGGTCTCCAGTTCCTGTGCCCAGGTGATCTTCCCGCCTCACCTTCCCAAAGCACTGGGATTACAGGCATCAGCCACCACACCTGGCCAGGCTTCAGTATTATATGGGCATGCATATTAGGTACATCAGTTACTGTACTGATCCTGTCCAAATTTTTTACTTTAAACTTTTCAATACATAACCCCTCTTCTCAGAGAAGCTGCGTTATATTCATCTTTACAAAATAATAACCGAAGATTGGATCTGAGGTGGTGGCAGTGGCTACCTGTGTTGAGGCTGCCTTGTTGTTAAGTTAGATAGCAACTTCTTTGTGACCAATAGAAATAATAACATTGGTAAGAACTAACTCAGCCAGTTGGACTATCCATCTTTTGAGGATAAAAGAAGGGGTGACAAAAAAGATTTTTGGGGTGTTAGTGGGGTTAAGTAGGGGAAGACAGTAACCATGAACACATAATAGCTTTAGGAGCTGATAAGCTGATTTGATTCCTCATGTTTTTCCTACTTCCAGTGTCAGAAGGTATATACCTGTAACATAAATACTATCCATCCAAAATCAGGTGGAGTTAATCTGTGTTCCTCGCATTACATGAGGCATATTAGCCAGATGTGCCGAGGTTGCCAGCAGTCAGCACTTAGAAAGTGTTTTGATCTGTTTGCAGCCTTAGGGTGGGGTGGGAGGCATTAAGCTCACCTTTCCATGTTTGGAACTCAAGGAGTGAGAGCTGTGCAATAAGGCAGTGGATAAACGTTCCCTCTTATGATAAGTTAGGATAGAGGAATCGACTACCAAAAATCAGGTTTTGCCAGCCTAGTTCCATTTTGAATCCTTAAAAGAGGCAAAAATTACAAATTCATGTGTCAGATTATCTGATAAGACATAGATAAGAGAATGTGGACTGTCTTAAGACTCTGCTTCATGAAATAGTAGAAATCACACACACACCAAAAAAAGTCTAAAGCTGTTATGGTGGAAAATTAATTTCCAGTATTATTGAATGCACAAGCTAGATAGGCCACTATAGTTAAAATTTAAGCAAGAATTAATAACATTTGAGTAATTGTATACTTAAAGTCAACAAGCTATCTCTTTTGCTCTCTCTCTCTTTAAGTCGACTAATTAAACCTGTTTAATTTTCTATCCAAGAACTTAACTAATAATGCATTCAATAAATCAATAAATATCAATTCCTTTCTTTCATACTACTCTGCATTGAAAGGAAAAAGTCACAAAATGTATTTTACTCCTTACGTACTTTTTAAAATTGTAATCTTCAATAAATTAGGTTTCATATTGTTCTTACCATTGTTATTTTATGTATTCACGCATTCATATCTTTATTCATTCAGTCATTCACTATCCAGGCATTGGGACTGCTACAAAGAACAAGATACTACTCCAGGTTAGAGAACAGTCTGTCCAGCAGGAAGACTGGCAAGCAAACAGACAATTAGAAACTGAAAAAATGCTAGCACTCTTTTGTAGAATCACAAAAAGGGGAATAACTAATCCTACCAAAAAAAAAAAAAAAGGACAGACTGTATAGGCAATTACTAGGAATTTAGCTTTCAAATCTAGTTTCGCATATACATTTCTTAATCATACACTTTTGCATATACATCCGCAAATACATTTGCATATACATCTCTCAATCATATATTTTTTTTCCTGACATAACCAGCCTTCTAATTGTGAGTTAAATGAATTGTTATTTCAGCTGTAACAAAGTTCTGTATTCTATCTTCATAGACATTTTTTTTTTTTTAGCTTTGTGGAAAGGGAGCTACATGTAATATCTTATTAACCAAATCTGGTTTAAAAAGGCAAAAAGCAGGAAGTGCTATAAATATGAAAACTTCATATTTTCTTTATACAGTACTCAGAAACACTCTGCAGGTAGACCTTATTCACACCTACATAAGAAACACACTGAAAATCTGAAGAGAGGAAGTGGATACCATATGTTGTTCTAAAAACTCACTACACCAGCAAAAACAAATGAACAAAGAAGCAATTAGATAATATCGTGGTGAGGAAAGAGATCAAAGTTGAGGTGCCTTCACCAACAGCATGCCCCTATTTAATGTGATTGAGTATTTGTTTCACAAAATATAGTAAGAAAACCTAAGTGCAAGAGTATTTCTATTTTGTGTCTACAAAAGTCAGCTATCCCTGCAAATTCTGTCACATCTGTTTATTTCTCCATTCTGAGATTCTGTCATGAATGAGATAAGGTGATTTTAAATCTTGGCTATTGAAAGAAATCTCAAAAATATTCAATTTTAAAGGTTTAACAATTTTACTAAACATGTTTGACTCTTCCTGACCCATCAATTAGTAGTCTTAAAATGTGATGTAAAATTATATTATTTTCATATCTCAAAAGGAAAAAATATTTTCCACTTGGGGAAAATATATTTTCTATGTTACTTATTCATTTTCAATTTGTACTTAGAACAAGAAACTTCTTTTGACATAATAGAAATGGACAGAACAATACAGCTTACACCGGCAAGCTGATATTTTCTTCAATATTTCAAAAATATTTATAATATTTAAGTCATTCCCATTTAATTTTACCAGTTGCACAAATATTGTTACTAGATATGTCTATATAGAAAACAGTAACATATAATTTTATAGATAGAGAAAACTGATTGTTTTAAAAGTTGACAACTATTAAATTAGGGCTTAGAGCAATGGTGGAAGGTAGAAGCCTTTGTCCTCAGACCTCACCTTAATTAATCAGGTCACCTATCACTTTGACAAGTGACAAGGACTTTCAGAGGGACAACCCAGACTTTACAGTTTTATAGACGGATTATGAACATGATTTTGATCTGGTGACATTTACATGGCCTAAGTTACAAGATAAAGACTATCTCCCTGAGACTGGCTGAAGTTAATTTATGGGATTCAAAAGATGATTAATAATGCTATGACAGAAAACAAGAAAGAGGGAAAATCTTTCCTGAAGCTCCTTTTTCTTGTTCTCCAAGAGAGGGTCAAAGGTGTGATTTACCCAGGTGCAGTGCTGGAAGAATCAGCTATATCCCGTTTATTTCATTCCTACCATCTGTTCCTCTCCTGAGGCTAACTACTCACATTGGAAGCAATATGGTTTTAGAGATAGTGAGAAATACACTCTATTCTTCTTAGGTTTTCTCTACCTGCTTACAGAAGGGAATTATCTTAGTTCAGCTGCTGTAACAAAAATGCAACAGACTAGGTGACTTAAATAGCAAACATTCATTTCTCACAGTTCTGGAGGCTGGGAAGTCTAAGATCAAGGAGTCAGTTGTTTTGGTTCCTGATGAGGGCCTCCTTCCTGGCTTGCAGATGAGTATCTTCTTGCTGTATGCCTCACATGGTGGAGAGAGAGAAAGAGACTGAGAGAGTTATTTAAAGAGAGAGAGACAAAGAGAAAAAGCACTCTCATCTCTTCTCTTCTAAAGGCACTAATCCCATCACGAGGAGCTTATTCTCCTGATCTCATCTAAACATAATTGCCTCCTAAAGACCTTATCTCCAAATATGATTACATTGGACCTTAGTACTTTAATATATGAATTTTGGAGAAACACAAGCATTTAGCCCATAGCAATTCATTAAATCATAACTCTGTAATTTCCATTTTTAACTGTCAATCTACCACTTCATGTTTATCAATTCTTAGCCTTGATACATGAGCCTGCTTGTAGTTTCCTCAACCAAACTTAGCTGTTTGTTAGTTGCATTCTACAGAAATTTTGCTCTCCTTCCCTCTGTACACACCTGACCCATACGTGAACAACATCTATTCTGCTATTCTGCATCTTATCTTTAATTGGAAAATATTTACATAGTTTCAATAATCAGACCCTCATATTGGAATATTTTTTTTCTTCTGTGGTTGTTTAAATCTTGTTTTCAGACTGGATAAGGTGAATCTGCCACTAAGGCCTGTTTAATAGCAATGTTTATATTTGTGGCATATCCAGTATATAAACGGAATTGATATTTAATGAAACAATGCATGACAGTTCATGACATAATTTTGGTTACTGATACCGTTTTGCTATGTTCCCACCCAAATTTTATCTTGAATCCCATGTGTTGTGAGAGGGGCCCTGTGGGAGGTAATTGAATCATGGGAGCTGGTCTTTTGCATGCTATTCTTGTGATAGAGAGTTAGTCTCACAAGATCTGATGGATTTATCGGGGGTTTCTACTTTTGTTTCCTTCTCATTTTCTCTTGCTGCCACCATATAAGAAGTGCCTTTTACCTCGAGTCGTGATTCTGAGGCCTCCCCAACAATGTGGAACTGTAAGTCCAATAAAACCTCTTTTTCTTCCCAGTCATGGATATGTCTTTATCAGTAGCATGAAAACGAACTAATACAGTAAACTGGTAACAGTAGAGGGGTCGTTGCTGAAAAAATACCTGAAAATGTGGAAGCGACTTTGGAACTGGGTAACATACAGAGGTTGGAACAGTTTGGAGGGCTCAGAAGAAGACAGGAAAATGTGGGAAAATTTGGATTTCCTAGAGACTTGTTGAATGGCTTTGACCAAAAAGCTGATAGAGATATGGAAAATAAGGTCCAGGTTGAGGTTGTCTGAGTTGGAGATGAGAAACTTGTTGGAAACTGGAGCAAATGTGACTCTTGTTATGTTTTAGCAAAGACACTGGCAGCATTTTGTCCCTGACCTAGAGATTTGTGAAACTTTGAACTTGAGAGAGATGATTTAGAGTATCTGGTGAAAGAAATTTGTAAGCAGTAAAACATTCAAGAGGTACTGCTTGGAACTGGGTGCTTGGGTACTGCTAAAGGAATTCAGTTTTATAAGGGAAGCAGAGCAAACAGTCTGGAAAATATACAGCCTGACAATGTGCTAGAGAAAAGAAAAACCAGTTTTACGGCGAGAATTTCAGGTTGGATACAAAAATTTGCAGAAGTAACAAAAGCCTAATGTTACTCCCCAAGACCATGGGGAAAATGTCTTCAGTCCATGTCAGAGACCTTCACAGCAGCCCCTCCCATCAAAGACCTGGATGCCCAGGAGGGAAAAAGGGTCCGCGGGCTATGTGCACCCTAGAGACTTGGTGTCCTGTGTCCCAGTCCCAGTTGCTCCAGCCATGACTGAAATGAACCAATGTATAGTTGGGGCTGTGGCTTCCGAGGGTGGAAGTCCCAAGCTTTGGTAGTTTCCACGTGGTGTTGAGCCTGCAGCTGCACAGAAGTCAAGAGTTGAGGTTTGGGAACCTCTGTGTAGATTTCAAAAGATGTATGGAAACACCTGGATGCTCAGGCATAAAATTGCTGCAGGGGTGGGGACCTCATGGAGAACCTCTGCTAGGATAGAGCAGAAAGGAAATGTGGGGTCAGAACCCCCACATGAAGTCCCTACTGGGGCACTGCCTAGTGGAGCTGTGAGAAGAGGTCCACTGCCATCCGGATTCCAGAATGGTAGAACTACTGACAGCTTGCTCTGTGCACATGGAAAAACTTGAAACACTCAATGCCAGCCTGTGAAATCAGCCAGAAGGGAGGCTGTAGCCTGCAAAGCCACAGGGGCAGAGCTGCTCAAGACTGTGGGGACACACCTCATGCATCAGCATAACCTCGATGTAAGATCTCAAAGGAGATTATTTTGGAGCTTTAAAATTTGACTGCCTTACTGGATTTTGAACTTGCATGGGGTCTGTAGCCCCTTTGTTTTAGCCAATGTCCCAATGTCTCCCATTTGGAATGACTATATTTCTCCAATTCTTGTACCCCCATTATATCTAGAAAATAACTACCTTGCCTTTTATTTTACTGGCTCCTAAGTGTAAGGGACTTGCCTTGCCTCAGATGAGACTTTGGACTGTGGACTTTTTAGTTAATGCTGAAATGAGTTAAGACTTTGAGGTACTGTTGGGAAGGTATGCTTTGTTTTGAAATGTGAGGACATGAGATTTGGTAGGAGCCGGGTGTAATGATATGGTTTTTCTCTGTCCCACCCAAATCTCATTTTAAATTTCCAACTGTTGTGGGAGGGACCTGATGGGAAGTAAATTATGGGGGCAAGTCTTTCTCATGCTATCATGATAGTGAATAAGTCTCACAAGATGTGATGGGTTTATCACAGGTTTCTGCTTTTGCTTCCTTCTCATTTTCTTTTGCCACCACCATGTAAGAAATGCCTTTCATCTCCTGCTGTGATTGTGAGGCCTCTCCAGTCATCTGGAATTGTAAGTCCAATTAAACCTCTTCTTCTTCTCAGTCTCAGGTATGTTTCTATCAGCAGTGTAAATACAGACTAACATAGTTACTCTCAATGTGTAATAGAAAAGAGTCAAAGAGAAGAAAGGCAAATATAGTGACAGGCTAGATAATATTGAAAATATTTTTTTGTTTGTCCATCAACAAATGCTGACTTCTTCTTTTATTTATTTATTTATTTATTTTTCCATTTATAAGAGGTAATGATCCCTGTCCCAGGAACTAAATCAGTTTTTCTTTACTTGTCAGTGATTGGATTAAAGGTAGGAATATTAACCCACTTTTGGTATTTAAATTGTAACCAGAAGTAGAATACAAAGTATTTTCCACCCTGAGCAAAACGGATACTTAAAGATAAGCAGTCTTTGCCTACTTTCCATTCAGGGCATTAAAATGAGGAAATAGTTTTCAGTGGCTACTGCATCCTTCACACAACCCAAAGAACTAAACCAAGAATACATCAGAAAACTGAACCCAGAGGACTGTTTTGTTCAACTCCTTTATCTGCTTTGAGACTTTTCATATGTAGACTATTTGTTACATGGGAATGTACCTTTCCATTTTTTAATCTTTTTTTTTTTTTATATATACTTTTTATTGCATTTTAGGTTTGGGGGTACATGTGAAGAACGTGCAAGATTGTTACATAGGAACACACATGGCAG
>PVKV010026269.1:0-28282 GCA_004027835.1 Alouatta palliata | reverse complement strand
TCATCCTGTAGGGTCCTCTTGTTCGTCCACAGACATTGCAGAGCTTCATCAACACTTGACACAAAATGACCCTCCCTTCCTCTGCATTGCAGAAGGATTACCAGCCAAGACCAAGTCTATGTGAGGAGTTCTTTAAAAACTTATACACACACACACACACACACACACACACACACACACACACACATATATATATATATATATATATATATATATATATATAGTTTTTTTTTGAGACAGGGTCACACTCGATTACCCAGGCTGGAGTGCAGTGGTGCAATCTCTGCTCACTGCAACCTCTGTCTCCCAGGCTCAAGCAATTCTCATGTCTCAGCCTTTAGAGTAGGTGCGGCTATAGGTATACATCACCTTGCCCTGTTCATTTCTGTATTTTTAGTAGAGCAGGGTCTCACAGTGTTGCCCAGGCTGGACTCGAACTCCCAGCTCACGTGATCCTCCTACCGTGGCCCTGCAAAGTGCTGGGATTACAGCCACTGGGCCCAGCCTGTGCAAGGAGTTCTTAGCAGAGAATTTAGCATCATGTAAAGTGTCAGTTAAAGCTCGTTATCATTCTTACTTTTGATATTGCTGCCATCAGTGCTTTCTTTTTATTTAACATTGCTTTCCTTGGCTTCTTGTTGTTGTTGCTGGTTTGTTACTGGAAAAAAAAATAGTTTCTGTCTATTATTATAAGGTAATAACAAGAAAAGAAGCCAAGTGCCACACACATTCTCTGGTTAAGAAAAAAACGAACAGCATGTGAGTAAATTTCATGAAATGCACTCATGACCTAATCATCCTGGAGATGTGCTAATTTCAATTTCATATATTTTTTGTTATTTAGGAGGAAGGAGTGAAACCTAGCATTATTAACTCTAGTTGAGAAAGAAGAGAGTTGAATAGATACAATTTCATTGCTTATGATTCGACTGTATTTTCATGCTAAAGTCAACTGGACGGGAAAATGACTGTCTTTAGCCTCAGGAATAATGTGCCTACAATCAAACCAGCCGTGAAAGAGCTAATTGTGATTGGGACTTTTAAAGTAACGTTAAAAACCCAAGTGGCCAAAGTTGAATTTAGCATCACTAAGGAAAGCTTGAAAAAAAAGAAGTGAGGCCACAAATTGTCAGTATTTTGTTTCATTTCTGTATTCTGCACATCTATACAAAAAAATCATAGAGGAATTTTACATTGTAGATCAAAAATGCATGTTTCTTAAAACCATATATTCAAGGGCATGCAGATGAGACAGAAGCAGGTGACCCTCAGCCTTGCCTCCTTTCTCCTTCAGTTGACCTTGGAGCCACGAATCCAAGGGGACCCAGAGCCTGTACAGAGAGCCTCCTCCAGCCGGGTAAATTAGATCACTGGTACTGCTGTCAGTGGCAGGCAGCGCTCACTATATTCCACTGCTGTGTGCTGGTGCTGACGTGAAGTCTTTGTGATGGTTTTGAAATCCAGATAAATACAATTGGAAGTGGTGATTCCATTTTAAAGAAGAAATATTCAAAATAGCACTTCACAGCAGGTGAAGGGCAGCGCATGGTTTCTGTAGAGGGTGGGCAGGGGAAGTCCAGGAGGATGAGCAGGACTTGCAGAGCTGACTGTGATTTGTAATCAATATTAACCATATCATACACAGGGAGGCACTGCCGGCAGAAAGAAAGAGTTAGAGCTGGGCTCTTTTATTCAAGGAAGGTCATCATAATAGGGGTGAAATGATGAAAAAATTGATGGAAGGTAGTTGGCTCAACAATGGAGAAAAATATCTCTATTCTGATGATGAATTCTCTCCAGCGATCTTGTAAAAGTACTGGCTGCTGTTGTAAATTTGCTTGAGAACGAGGAGAGAAAGTTTAAATGAGATTTCTAGTGATTTCTGGCCTCACCGAGGGCTGGAAAATTACAATTATTCAATGTAAGAGATTTTCTGCCTGCAAAAGCACCAGAGGAGCACCTGGTTGTATGGCCTGGCAGACTAATGCAACTGTGGGTCACAGCCCCGTCCCAGAAAGCGCCCGTCCTAAATACCGCTGATCTTGCTCACGCATGTGTTCCCGTGTCAAGCAGTGAAGGACTCCGAGGATTGATCCTGATTTTCATTGAGGGGAAGAGAGGACAAAATGGCATTAAGACTCCTGGGGGAGGTTTCAAGTAGGCAGATGTAAGTGATTTCACCAAGTAAAATTCCCATAGAAACTCTAAAAGTGTCTCAGTGTTTCCTGGAGTTTGCTTTTCCTTTTTAGTGGTACCTGTAGATGTCCTTTTGATTGCATTTTGAAGCCCTGTAGTGTAGCTAAGATGCAGAACTTCCAGCCCCTGCTACACACAGAGGCATCTTAAATACCACAGCTGGGTGGCTGGACACAAGGAGTGTGGAGTAGTGACCTGCTGTCCATACACAGCACTGCAGGCTGGGGACAAGGCCAGCCACGGGCCCACGGCTGAGATATCAACACACCATGAGGTCCTCCATTGCAAATACATGTACATGGATACAACACGTTTTTCCAATACACTGTGGACGTAGTTACTGGGATGACTATTTTCTTGTCTCTGAAATCCTGTGCCGCTAATGCAGACTATTTTTCTCAAAATCAATGTTAGGAAGGAAATTATCTCTTAAAAGGCCAATTGGTAAAGAGATATTAGTGGCCCTTTCCTTGGGTATGATTTTTACAAACATCAAGTTCATGAAGGCACTGCAAATAGAGGTAGAGATGTGGACGTAAGTGTCAATGTGAGTGTGGATGTGGATGTGGATACGGATGTGAGTGTGGATGTGTTTGTGAGTGTGGATGTGTTTGTGAGTGTGGATGTGTTTGTGAGTGTGGATGTGTTTGTGAGTGTGGATGTGGATGTGGGTGTGGATGTGTTTGTGAGTGTGGATGTGGATGTGAGTGTGGATGTGAGTGTGGATGTGAGTGTGAGTGTGGATGTGAATGTGAGTGTGGATGTGAATGTGGATGTGAATCTGAGTGTGGATTTGGGTATGGCTGTGGATATGGATGTGAGTGTGGCTGTAGATGTGAGTATGGATGTGGATGTAGGTATGGATGTGAGTGTGTATGTGGATACAGATGTGAGTGTGGATGTGGATGTGAGTGTGGATGTGTTTGTGAGTTTGCACGTAAGTGTCAATGTGAGTGTGGATGTGGATGTGGATACAGATGTGAGTGTGGATGTGTTTGTGAGTGTGGATGTGGATGTGAGTGTGGATATGGGTGTGAGTGTGGATGTGTTTGTGAGTGTGGATGTGTTTGTGAGTTTGGACATAAGTGTCAATGTGAGTGTGGATGTGGATGTGGGTATGGATGTGGATGTAAGTGTGGGTGTGAGTGTGGATGTGGTTGTGAGTATGGATGTGAGTGTGGATGTGGATGTGAATGTGAATGTGGATGTGGATATACAGACATTGATATGATATAGATAATAATAGTAATAAAGGTATTGATATAGATAGGTATACGTATTGATACATACAAATAGATATAAATAGATACAGACATGGGTATTGTTATAAATATACTGACATATGTATACAGATATAAATAGAGTTTGTAATTCAATTTAACAAAACTTTCATTGAACTTTAACTATATTTAATGCAGGATACTAAAGACCATAATTGGAGGAAAAGGCCAGTTTAGCCCTCCGTCTCATGCTGTTTGCAATCTCATGGAGGAAACTGGCAGGGAGGGTAGAGATACCATTTTAGTTATTAATATAATAACTATGATTACTGGACGATCATGCGTCTTGATGACAAAATCTAGGTCCTAGAAAAGCACATTTCTAGACAATCTCAGCCAAATCTTGGCTATGTGTTCTGCCACAGGGGAGCTTCTGTTAGGATGTTGAAGTATTTCTCATTGGGACTTTATCATATCCCTTTCATGTCAATAACGGGGCACAGCAGTCCCAGTGAACTGACAGGTGGGGTCATTTGATCTCAGTTCCTAGACATGGAAACAAAAGCGGTAGGTTGTGATGGAGGACGCCATTGGCCAGGAGCGCCTCAGTCTCTTCCCTGGACACTGCGGTTCTTCTCTTTGGGATGCTCGGTCCCAGGTCTTCTTCCCCAGCCACTGTCGTTCGGAACCAGACCTTTCAATGCCTGGTTTGACATCACTTGCCTGTTTCCAGATAGGATTGTTATGTAGTTTGTATTGAAGCATCATGTTTACACAGATTCGTGGGAGTGCACAGGCTGTTTTGATGGACAGGTGGAATGTACGGTGATGAAGTCAGAGCATTTAGGGTGTCTGTCCATCATCTCCAGCATTTATCTTTTACTTGTGCTGGGAACATTTCAAATATTTTTTCTAGCTATTTAGGAATGTGCAATACATCGTTGTTAAGTGTATTGCCACTCTCCTGTACTGTGAAACATTAGACCTCATTCCCTCTATCTGATGGCATTTTTGTTCTCATTCACCAACTCCTCCCCACACACCCGCTTCTCAGCAGACCCACTGGGGTCTGTTATTATACTGTCCACCTCCATGAGATTACCTTTTGGGGTGCGCACACATGAGTTAGAACACACGATCTACGTCCTTCTGTGCCTTGTGTTTTTGATGTTTGAACATAATAGTGCTCCGCTTAGGAGAAAGGGATGGGTATCTGTCCTGCCACAGGGAGGGTGCTGTGGACATCACAGCTCTGGGTTCTGATCCCAGGCAAGACAGAAAGTGAAATTTTCACTGACAGTTATGCCAGAGGGAGACACTCCCCTCGAATGAGTGCCGTGGTACCCCTTTTCATCGGTCTTTACAGAAGTTCATTGAAAGCATGGCATGGCTAAAAAGTGAGTTGATTAGAAGTGTTTGCGTCATGCTAATAGTGCTTTTTATCCAGTAAGGAGAATTCTGTTCACAAAAGAAATTGCCTGTCTGTGAGGAAAAGTTCTACAAAACAGGAAATGAGAGCTATGGTAAAGAACAGCTTCTGAAATGCTAGATATTTATCTTCTTGGTAATATTTGGTAAGTCATGCATATTTGGGCATGCCTGTGAAAACACACACATGTGCGCATGTGCACGGCAGTGCCAGCCCACACTACAGTCCTCAACCTCCCCGTGCAGTGTTTTTGAAATGCTTTTCTATGTAACCACTCAACCACCCTACCACCCTATGAAGTCAGGATTATTATTAAGTGGTAGACACAGAATCTGAAGCTCAGAAATATTAACAGCCAGCAACTTGCCGGGGCCGCCGAGGGTGTGAGTATCAGAATTAGGACTTTAAATCCAATTTTCACAAGTTCTGACCCACAGGCTCTTAAGCACCACTGTGCTGGCTTTTCAGTTTAATGAGGTTGAGAGTTTCACAAAAATAAATTATTCTCTTTTTATCTCTCCTAATGCCAGATCTACCCATTACTCGAGTAGCTAAGTGAGATCACAAGCAGTGCCCTGCCAGCAACATGCCACAGGCTTCCACAGTCACCTCCACCCACTGCAACGCTCCAGTGAAGTATCGCTTTCATGGATGCAAGAACAATGGTGGTAGTCTCAGAAATGATGGCTAAACTGAGGGTGCACAAGCACATTATTTAGAAAAGAGCTTTACCAATAAGCCTGCGCATCGACTAGTCCCCAGAGAATGACAAGTAAGAAGCGTACCTAAGTATTTCTCATGCTTTACTGCAATACCCTCCATAAATTTTATGCACCTTAGAAACCCAGAAAGTTATCTTTGAAAGTTCACTTAAAGCTATCTTTGGAGCTCTTCATCAAAAGAAATGGAGACTGGAGCTTAGCGACGACTTTAACTTCCATCTGTTCCGTGATGCTGTAGCAATCTCAGCCTGCAATTGGCATGGAGCACGGCAAACATTACTCTACAATGCCCTTTATGCAACATCAATGTGCTCGCAATCCAATAATGAAGTGCCGCAGAGCATCTGTTTGTATTCCCATGCAGCGCAAGGACCGGGTTTCTAAGGAAGAACTTGCCAGCATCTGGTTGAAATGAACTGTGTAATTTTAGTATCTTTCAGATTTTTATTTTGCCAAAAGAAACACCCATTTTATGGAATGATTATTTATTTTTTTTAGCCCTAGACTTAATGGAGATGGTGACTCCAAGTAGCAAATGTGTATTCAGGCCTCATGCATATTTTAGGAGCCAGCCATAGGAACCCCAGCACTAGCAAGGCTCACAGAGCACCTCCATTTCCATCTAACACAAGCAGCAAGTGAACTCAGCTTCCTTTAGCCATTTGAGGGAAGACTGTCACAACGCTGTGGATGTTTGCTTCTTAGAGTCTTTCTTATTTTACGTTTTTCTTTTTAATCTCAGAAACATAAAATCATGCAAGAGGTTTGCTATACATCTCCAGCCTTCTCAGTCCATATAAAGGATGGATGTCTAGCAAAGAGGAGAATCCTGACTTTGGTGGAAAGTCACAGCCAAGTGCAGGTGAGGTCCGTTCACTGGGAGCCTTCCCTTTCTGCAGTAGGAAAGAAAGGGACACCCGCCTTGCCTGGGCTGCCCCTCCTGTCCTCCTGGCCTGGGCTCCACCTGCAGCTGGAAGGCATGACACTCATGTCAGGGACCATGACACCATCACTCTGCCAGGGTGTCTCAGTCTCCGCGTGCATCATGTGTCTCACTCTAGGCACGACTGTTTCACCGAAACGTAGACAAGGGTGGTCCAGGTGGCCAGTCTTTCCCTCGAGGTCCAGGCAAAGCCCTGCAGAGCACAGTGGGGGTGGCCTGCAGCGCCCTCCACAACTGCTCTGCAGAAACAGCCCTGACATTCCAGAAAAGCAACACAAACTGAAAGAGATGCCAGACAGGCCAGGGGCAGGTAGCACAACCAACGGAGGCCTGGGCGTGGCCTCCAGCCGACCTGTGATCATCAGACTCCTCTTGCCTGGTGGGCATTTTCACGGCAGAGTATCGTGCTCTGCTGCGTAGCTGCTCCTTCCACCCAGGAGCCCAGCATGGTGCCCATCGTTAATCCCCATTTCTCCATGACCAGTCTCAGATTCCACAGCAACAGCTGCCTAGCCTGGACCCTCCCACCTGGGCTACCTGGAGCTATTGCCAGGAGCCCACACACCCCTCAGCCATTTGTGACTTCGCAGATGAGGGCAGGAGAGAGTGCAAAAGCAGATAGGCACATTTTCATAATTCTCGAGGGTGAGAGTTCCTGAGATTCCATATTCACTAAACCTTCCTAGACACTTAGACAGGTGACAGCTTCTCCAAAGAAAATAAAGATGGATCTTTGCTTCAAATGTATTTTTAATTGGAGGCGACATCTTGTGATAAATATGTCTTTACTGGCCTTTGAACTGAGGGTGAGCATGGTGATATTCCAACGGACTGGTGTGAGTTCCAAGGGTGTAATTGGGACCTCTCGCGGGGGCCCATGCCCGTAACCCCAGCACTTTGAGAGACTGAGGTGGAAGCATTGCTTGAGCCTGGGAGTTTGAGACCAGCCTGGGCAACATAGCAAGACCTTACCCATAAAATATTTCTTAGAAAATAATCCAGGTGTGGTGGCATGCACCTGTAGTCCCAGCTACCCAGAAAGCTGAGGTGGAAGGACTGTTTTAGCAGAGGATTTTGAGATTGCAGTGAGCTATTATCTCATCACTGCACTCCAGGCTGGGCGACAGAGTGAGACTCTGTCTCTAAAAAAATTAAAAACAAAAATACAAAAGTATAATTGCATCTTATTTGTTGGATGGTCTGTATATCATGTGAGGAGTTTTCTTGCTTGTATCTACAACAACATTACAAAATAAATAACGTGACCCCACATTTCACCAATGATAAAAGTGAAACTCAGCTCCCAGAGAAGCAATAGCAGAGAAAAGATTCAAGTTCTGGACTATCGAATTCTAATTTCATAATCTTAGTTTTGTATTTCAAACAAAATAATTCTTTTGGTTAGATATTAACTGGTTTGGATTAGCCCCATCCTACATGGACACCAAGTATGGATACCAAACCTCGGTTTCTATTCTCCTCTTCTTATGGTGTTTGTGATGATTTTAAAACACACAGCTCTGCATGTATCCTAGAATGCCTGTTTGTATTAGTAAACACCAACAGATCATATTTTCAATATTCTCAAATTTTGTTTTAGAATGATATTCTTATTGAAAAAATGGTTCATCTCAGGAGTAAAATCTTCTCTACAGACTTGTGTTAAGGTCACTGCCGTAACTTTGGCCAAAACTCTCATTGGTATACTGCATTTGAAGCTTCAGGAATTGATGACAGTTTTGAGTAGCTGACACCTGGAAAAGGGGCTACTGTGGTGAGACTGAGGGGCGGCAGAGCGGGCTGCTGTGACCCCTCCTTGCTGGCCAGAGTTCCTCCTGAAAACGTGCAGTGGAATTCACAGAAATGGTGGTTCCCACACCTCTCACAAGCCATGGCTGGGGTCTCCATAAGCAGACATGAGAGATGTGCCAAAGGCTTATATTTAAAATACGTGTCCAGTATCTTCTCTGTGAATTACCAGGAGCAAAGAGGGGTAAATGTGATCACTTTTGGTAGCCAGCTTTGGGCGAGCTCACAACAGGAATCTGTTCTTTGAAGGCCCAGAGCGTTAGCTTTGAAAAGATGTGCTCGGAGAGCCATGAGCTAATGAATTTCATCAGCACAAATCTAGCAGCTCGAGTTTACCTGACCTGTTTCCAGTGGCATCTGTCCCCATCCTAGGCAAGCAGGCTTTATCCGGCGTCCATCGCGGCAGGGACCTGCAGCCGAAGAATGAAATGGAAACAGCACTTCTAGGCTGTGCGCACTCCATCCTGCCAGATACCACAGCTATTTTAAAACCATTTGCCAAACCTCTTATGAAAACTTCCATGCTGGGGGAATGGGGGTGCCAACAAAGTTGTAAGGCAAAGGCGAATTTTTCTTCATTTGATAGCTCTGAGCCTTCCTGGGGCCCCACAAGCAGGCAGCGAACAGGCAGAAAAGGGCAGGATGATTTGACTTTTTGTTCTTTAAATCGACTCCTTGGTAGTGAAATAGCTCCCCAAAGCCATTCCTGGTATGTGTGTAAATTCTCTCCAAACACAGGAAAATTTCTCAATTAGGAAAGTTTACCAGAAAGCCTTCAGAAGCAAAGGGATAGCAGGCAGACACTGCCTACCCCGGAAAGGCTGCTGCTCAGCCTGAGGGGTTGGCCCTGCCTCATTCTTTGACTAGAGAATGATCTAGACCTGAGCATAAAACCACGGATTCTCATGGAAACAAGGTCACTCAGCCATGGCTGTGCCACCAGGAGGTCATCTTAACAACAGCAGCTGAGCTTCCTGTCATTCCAGAGTGAACCCAGTCACTTTCTTTCATGTAAAGAGCATAGGAAGAAATATCCTGGACCCTAACAATGCAGTAGAGGATAAACTTTTTTCTCTTACTTGCAGTTTTGTCTCAGATGAGAGAGAGTTGATATAAACTGAAGATGCCACATTTTTCCCCAGGAAACATAGCTTTGCTATCAGTCACCCACCCAGCAAATGCTTCATTGCGAAGTTCCCTTATCAAGATTGCATGCAATAGACAGAGCTATTTTGAAAGTCAATGTCTCGCTCTTTTTGAAAGCTTCACTTGCTGTGTGTTTTTAGATGCAAGCTTCAAACTGTCAGAGTTTTGTTGCTGTTGATAAAGCCAGCCTGGGATTGATGCCCAGAGGGTGGTCTGACCTGAAATTATGAGACAAAACTTGAATTAAATTAATTCTCTTGGTAGCTCTGGAAAAAAGGCAAAGAAGACACACTCTCTGAGCTGCACAAATAGATAATCCATAATTGTTATTGATCAATGACTGTCTTGCTTTCCCAGCTTTAATGGCATTTCTTACACACTTAGTATTTGCCAAGATAATATTTCTGCCAACATTGGAATCTAGTGGCCTCCAGGAGACTTGGCCAGCAGCATATTTCATGCTCTGAGGGCTGGCTGGGCATGTGTGTGAATATAGACATCAGAAATGAAAACAACTGGCTTTTCTTTAACAATGTTAAATATTTAAGCCCTAAATCTCCATTAGCTTTCTGTCTATTTTGAAAGGCAATTTCCAATAGGAATGTTCCTATTACACTTTAGCTACTTCGGATCCCACAAAAGGATCTCAAACCTTTTCAATAAATATTGTGGTCACATAAATGATATCAGACACTCTAAGCACTGTGTGAAATTAAACAAGTGTAGAGTGTTTTGAGGGGGGTGACTAAAGGGTTCTGGAATTAGACGGTTGCGTTGCTTGCACAAGTTTGTGAAGGTACTAAGTCCACTGGATTGCACACCTGAACACGCTGTGTTTTATGGTATCTGAATTATATCTCGTTGAAAATAAAATTAACCCTTGAGACTAGCATGCTCACCATTGAAATCTACCAGCTGTTTCACGTGGGACTTCAAGTGGCACTTTCGTATACAGGGCTTTTTTCCTTCAATATTCCCCTGGTTTAATCTAAAATTTCTGCTCCTTTGAGCAAGGAGCTTGGGTTTCTCTGGCTGTGGGGCATCACTTGTCGAGACTTTTTTTTTAGATTGGTAGCCTTTTATTGGAGTGAATCAGAATAAAAGCTACAGTGTGTGTGCTATGCAGTGAGTGCAGGTATCCCTCGCAGAGTGAGGCTTGCTCCAGCTCGCTCTCTGTGCACGTGAACCAGGCTGCGGTGCACATCCCATTGTTTGCTGTGGTTCGCCGTTCGGACTCTGAAAGAGGCTGCCTAAGTCTCTCATGCAGGGAGCTGCATCCAGGCGTCAGGTTTTGCTGGTGCTGTTTCTGGCCATTTCAGATTAGAAGGGTCATACTCTCAAGCCGCTAATGTCTGAAGTGCTTGGAAAGTCCGATGCATAGGAGATTTAAACATTAAAAAGTATCTAAAAGTAGAACTACCATTTCATCTAGCAATCCCACTATTGAGTATCTGCCCAGAGGAAAAGAAGTCATTATTCGGAAAAGATACTTTGCACACACATGTTTATAGCAGCACAATTTAAAATTGCAAAATTGTGGAACCAACCTAAATGCCCCTCAATCAATGAATGGATAAATAAACTGTGAGATACATATATATATATCCATGATTTGATGCTCAGGTCTAGATCATATATATATGACGGAATACTATGCAGCCATAAAAAGGAATAAATTAACAGTATTTTCAGTGACTTGGATGAAACTGAAGACTATTATTCTAGGTGAAGTAACTCAGGAACGGAAAAACCAAACATATGTCCTCACTGGTATGTGGGCGCTAAGCTATGAGGACACAGAGGATAAGAATGACACAGTGGACTTTGGGGACTTAGGGGAAGAATGGGAGGGAGTCAAGGTATGCAAGACTACAAATGAGGCACAATGTATACTGCTGAGGTGATGGGTGCACCAAATCTCACAATTTACTCATATAACCAAATACCACCCGTACCCCAATAACTTATGGAAAAATACAATAAAATAAACATAACTAAGTAAACACAGGCTACACCTGCTTTGAGATCCAGTGGCTTACTTACCCATGTGGAGAGCATTCCTTGCACAGAGGGTGGACTGGAATCTCTCTGAGCAGAATCAAGCATGGAGGGTGTGAAATGCTCACTATCTGTTCTGATGTTCATCGCCACAGAAGAACCCATATCTTAGTAAAAATCTTTATCTTTGTCAAAGATGTTTATTCTATGAGGATCAGAAGTTATGTGTCATTTTAAGTGGGTGGAATTTTTTACAAAGGCTGACAACGTTGAGCAGAGCCTGGGATGGCATCATTCATGAGAAACCAGGCTCACTGGGGGTCAGCGCTGAGGCTGTGGTTTCAAGCCTCTCTCATAAGCCACCCAAAGACACATCCAGAGGATTCCAAGGCAGAGACAACCCCTTTATTAGGATCTTTATTCAACATCGCATCAGGAACACAAAGCTCTCTAATCCATTTGAGTGATTACATATAATATCAGTACATTTTATTTATTTATTTTTATTTTATTTTTTTATTATACTTTAATTTCTGTAGTACATGTGCAGATCTTGCAGGACTGTTACATAGGTATACACATGCCATGGTTATTTGCTGCCTCCATCCCCCCATCACATACATTAGGTATTTCTTCCAATATTATCACTCCCCAATCTCCCCACCCCCTCCTATCTTTCCCCTAGCCCCTCACCCCCTGAAAGACCCCATTGTGTGATATTCTCCTCATTGTGTCCATGTGGTCTCATTGTTCAGCACCCACCTATGAGTGAGAACATGTGGTGTTTGGTTTCCTGTTCTTGTGTCAGTTTGCTGAGAATGTTGGTTTCCAGATTCATCTATATCCCTGCAAAGGACATGAACTCATCATTTTTTATGGCTGCATAGTATTCCACTGTGTATATGTGCCACATTTTCTTTATTCAGTCTATTATTGATGGGTATTTGGGTTGGTTCCAGGTCTTTGTTATTGTAAACAGTGCCGCAATGAAAATACATGTGTATGTGTCTTTATGATAGAACGACTTATAATCTTTTGGGTATATACCCAGTAATGAGATTGCTGGGTCAAATGGTATTACTATTTCTAGATCCTTGAGGAATCGCCACACTGTCTTCCACAATGGTGGAACTAATGTACACTCCCACCAACAGTGTAAAAGTGTTCCTATTTCTCCACATCCCCTCCAGCATCTGTTGTCTTCAGATTTTTTAATGATCACCATTCTAACTGGTGTGAGATGGTATCTCAATGTGGTTTTAATGTGCATTCCTCTAATGACCAGCGGTGATGAGCATTTTTTCATGTTTGTTGGATGCATAAATGTTTTCTTTCGAAAAGTGTTTGTTCATAGGGTTCAACCACTTTTTAATAAGGTTGCTTGTTTTTTTTCTTATAAATTTGTTTTAGTTCTTTGTAGATTCTGGATATTAGCCCTTTGTCAGATGGGTAGATTACAGAAATTTTTTC
Source organism: Alouatta palliata (assembly GCA_004027835.1). NCBI lineage: Eukaryota > Metazoa > Chordata > Mammalia > Primates > Atelidae > Alouatta > Alouatta palliata. The sequence continues at coordinate 15,349 of PVKV010026269.1, read as the reverse complement.
CCATTCTGTTGGTTGGCAGTTCACTCTGATGATTGTTTCTTTTGCTATACAGAAGCTCTTAAGTTTAATTAGATCCCATTTGTCTCTTTTCACTTTTGTTGCCATTGCTTTTGGTGTTTTAGTCATGGAGTTCTTACCTATGCCTATGTCCTGAGTGATATGAACAAACTCCCATTCACAATTGCTACAAAGAGAATAAAATACCTAGGAATACAAGTAACAAGGGGTGTGAAGAATCTCTTCAAGGAGAAATATAAACTACTGCTCAAGGAAATAAGAGAGGAGACAAAAAGATGGAAAAACATTCCATACTCATGGTTAGGAAGAATCAATATTGTGAAAATGGCCATACTGCCCAAAGTAATTTATAGATTCAATGTTATCCCCATCAAGCTACCATTGACCTTCTTCACAGAACTGGAAAAATCCACCTTAAACTTCCTATGGAACCAAAAAAGAGCCTGCATAGTCAATACAATCCTAAGCAAAAAGAACAAAGCTGGAGGCATCATACTATCTGACTTCAAACTATACTACAAGGTTATAGTAATCAAAACAGCATGGTAGTGTATCAAAACAGCATGGTAGTGGTACCAAAACAGAGACATAGACCAATGGAACAGAACAGAGGCCTTGAAAGTAATGCCACTCACCTACAACCATGTGATCTTTGACAAACCTCAGAAAAATAAGCAATGGGGAAAGGACTCCCTGTTGAATAAATGGTGTTGGGAAAACTGGCTAGCCATGTGCAGGAAGCTGAAACTGGACTCCTTCCTTATACCTTATACAAAAATTAACTCCAGATAGATTAAAGATTTAAACCTAAGACCTAACATAATAAAAACCCTAGAATATCAGTACATTTTAAAGTCAATTGTCTTCTGTGAACAAAAACTTTCCTGCATGTCTGAGGTATATCAGGTCAAAACTGTATCTTCTTCACAACTATATGTCTCTATATCCACTGCCCTCAAAATGAACCTTCAACTCTTCTTTCTAGGAGCTTCTCTCTGTTTTTGGCTCCACATAGAGGTGAAATCATTCAGTTTTGACTGTTGGGAATGTGTCAGTCTGTTCCACCGTTTGGGTTCTACCCCTATTCATGCTGAGCTGCCCTGTAGGTCGCATGAGAAACTTGGTCTTTGGGACCCACTAGCTCCATGGCCCCTATGTAGCCCCCACATGCCTATTTTTCATCCTTTGTGTCCTCCACACACTCTGTCCTAGAGTCCACAGCCTTCTACGGTGTGAAGCATCCTGTGAACCTCAGCTGAGCCGTGGGGTGGAGGTAAGGTAGCCCAGCAGACTGGGCGCATCACGGCCACAGAATTCCCATTGCATGAGGCCCAGAGGAGCGTGTTTCATGAATGAGAGGTCAGCAGGTCAGCCTGAGGGAATGGCAAGCTGGCCACCCTCCTGCCCCTCACTCTCATGTGAGCCTCTCCTGACCAGGAGAGTGTCAGGGCAATGGTGGACGGGGTCCCCGCTCTGAAGTGAGAAGCAAGCAGCAGCCTGTCCTGAGGTTGTCCTAGTAACGATGGTTGGCATAAAGAAGGGAAGAGGCCCTGATACTAGACTCGATGGGGCCCAAAAGGCCACTCAGATGCATGAAGACTGTGGCTTTGGGGCCATGCAGAGAGCCCACCATGGGGCAGGATGGGTGGAGTCAGCATGGGCATGCTGGGTGGATGGCAGGGAAGAGTCCTCCACTGCAGTCAGGGGCAGAGATCAGCAGTCGGGGGCTGGCGGGAAGGATTCTGGAGGAGAAACAAGGAAGATGACGAAGGGAAGCTGTGGTCCCCGTGTGGCAGATGAGGGCAAGGAGGCCTGGGCAATGCCTTAGTTCTAAAGCAGTGATCACACATGTACCCTCAGCTGGCGAGTCCTGGGGAGATGTGGAAGACATAAATAGGGGAACATGGAGTACACCTAGGATCATAAGTTTTCCCGTCCATTTCTGCAGATGGTGGCTCAGCGCCAGGCACTGAGGAAGGCTTCTGGATCTTACCTCCAACCAGGGACACTGGAAAACCAGCAGCATGGGTGTGGGCCCACTGTGAGACCAGAAACAAGAGCGGCATTTACCCTCAAGGAGAAGCTGTGAACAAGAACACAAGTCCCAGCTCTGAAACACAGTGGCGAATCCCCTCAGAAGGGTGTGTTGCAAAGGTTAGGTCTTGAGAGCGTCACAAGGCAATCGGAAGGGTGAGATGCTCTCAACCCAGAAGACCTGGCGTTTTCACCACGTTTGGACTAGTTTACATCAAAGAAAAGCAAAGAGACAGGGTAGAAAAACCCATGACGTGCATCGGTCCAACGAAACCTAAGAGGAAGAGCAGAGAACGCATTCAGCTGGGTTTGGGACTTTTTAGGACACCTCAGACCCTTTCTCCAAACGGAGCACTTTCTCCAAAGTGTTCTTAAGCAAAGCACGTCTGGCTCACGTGATGTTCCGGAAGCATTAGGGTCAGTCCTGTCTGGTCTCCCGTGGGAGCCCTGGAGACCTCTGCTTTATAAATGCTGAGGGACGCAGGCTGCTTGGATCAGGTACATTCTGATCATTCATAGAAAAGCAACTCCCCAAGGTCTCAGACAAAACTGAGAAGCTCTTTGACTGGTTGTGAGCCACTTCAGAGAACAAAGTACATTCTCTCCGTGTGAATTTGAGAGGGCTTTATACAGATTAAGGAGATCTGGATCCTAGGATTCGCTTTCGCGGAAGGCACAACATGAACGTTCTGGGGTGTCAGCCTCCCTTCTGGCTGGGAAGATTACTCGGGGCATTCCACTGGGAGACTCCCTAGGAGAAAAGCTGCCCTGGATGCAGCACAGGAAATTGTTGGGGCAATGGGAACTGCAGTCACAAAACGCCCATTTCCTCCCATTTAACCCCCTCGCCTAGCGATGAATGTCCCACAAAATCTTCAAGGACCTACCATATTTTTAGGAACATTTCTCAAATAAAAGCTAAACTAAAGAACCTCATACACCCTTTCTGGTTGTTAATTTCCGTGAAAATCTATGATTTTATCAGTTAACAGCTTTGTGCATTTTCTAATGCAACATGTAAATAATGTTTATTTAAAGGGTCCAAAAAAAAATTACTGTTATTTGAATAGGTGCTGACTGGAAATCAAGCTGATTGTGCCAGGAAAAGGCTTTCTGGGGAATTGTGTAGAAAAGGAAAAGAGAAACAATTTTAAAATAAAAGAATTTGTTGCTGCTGGAGGAGACATGGTCAATAATGAAAATGGGTCTTAATTGTGCTAATGTTTCTCTCTTTGCTACATATTAAGTTTTTGGTAGTAAGGAATGTATCTAAGCATGAATGGACAGGGATGTTCTGATTCTGCTCTGGTTTTATTTTCACTCTGTTTATCAGCCTGACACAGGAGGGAGTACAATAGAATTGTGAGGAATGACCTTAGAGAGCGCTATTTTGCCGAGGAACAATTTTCTAGAACAAATACGTATTTTTGGTAGTTTTAAGAAGTTATTAAAATGGAGAGTTAATGAGTATGCATCAAAAACATGAAACAACGCAAGTGTAAACAGTTGGGGTACCCAGGAACATGAGATGATTTTCTGAAACACAGCAGAAGGCAACACTAATACAGTGTTCAAGTCAGAACGCAGGTTCTCAAGTATTTGATTTAACTTTTTTAAAAAAACCACATCCCTGAATGTCCTAGTCTTTCAATATTGCAAATTAATTACTATCAATTCATAATTTTGAAAAATTAAAATTCTCAACTGTGATAATACTGTCCACGGCAGGCCGTGACGAAAGCATCTGACATCATTAGGCAGGCGTTTCTGAAACTTTCAGCACAGTTTGGTTCTTCCAAACACTTCTCAAATTCAACTGCATGTAGGAATCTCTCACTCATCTTAGTCACCTGCCCAAATCCTCAACTCCTAGCCACTAATTTCTACCTGATTGTTAACTATTAGCATCCGGTCACCGATGACGAACGCCCCAGACTTAGCATCTAAGGCACCGCCCCCGTCTTCACATTGCAGGATAGGAAAGGTGAGTGAGGCCTGATTGATGAGCTATGGAATGATGAGACCAAAGGCCCCACTAAATTCCTAGCATTTTGACTGGTCTCCAGGCCGACTTTCTGCTCCTTTTTATTCTCCTGTGTTCTTCGTCTCTCCCAGAAGTGTCTACTAAGCTCACTGCTCCCAACTGCCCAGCCCAATGGCCACTTCCTCAGATGACCCCGCCCGACCGCTGAACCTCAGTTGCGGCCTGAAACTGTTGTAGCACCCGGTACTTTGCTTCCATCCCCCTTGTCACTGTCCATTAGTATTGATAATAATCTGCTTCCACTGTGAGTGGGTCACACTTTTTCCTACCTCCAGGACAAGGTGGCATCGTCCTGGACCTACCACTAACCAGGGGTCTGCTATGCTGCTTAGACAATCTGGCCAATCTCACTTGGTTCATCTATATCCTGGGAATTTGGATAGTGTCTATTTCATAAAGCTGAAATTATTTCTATAACACTAATGCAACCACCAATGTATGATACTCTTTAACTTAATCTTTCTACTACTGGTAACGATTGTCTTATAACACATACTTGTAATCAAATCATTCTGTTTACAGATAAAGTGGTTTTGGTTGAACCCATGGAATGGAAAAAAAAAAAAACAGGGCATAAAGAACTAAAGTATCAATATCGTGATGAAAAGGGAAAATACAGATGTTTTTGTTTGTGAAAGAAAAGTCACAAAGACAACACAGCTTCAAAAGAGGAATAAAAAATCGGGACTGCACTGAGTATCGCTGAACTGAGAGGTTGCTCCTCATCTCATCACGGCTTCCTCCCTGCTCCTGCTTCTGCAGCTGCCGGAAATCTTGTCACCAAAGTCCCCTGGATATCACTTCCTCTAATCCCATGGCTTTGCAAATTACACTATGGACGTATTCATCATGAATTCTACAAGAAACAGCCTTTGGAAGTCACAGCCTGGAGGCTGCACGGAGCTGGCCAGCATTGTCATGGACACCCTGTCTCATCCTCATGGAGCCACTGCCACTCACGTGGGTGTGATCCCACAGCAGTGACAGCATCACGCCTGCACACACAATCGGCTCATTGGCACTGAGAGTCTCAGGGCTGGTTTTTAAGTGAAACAACATGTCGAGGGCAATCTTTAGAAAGCTATATTGCCAGTTCCTCACAGAGGAATGATTTCATTTTTGTTTATTCAAAGGCAGCAACGTCCTCCCTTTAACAACAGAGACTAAAAGTAGTAGTAGGCTTAGCTGTGTCCATGGTAAGTCCTCAGAGACTACTATGGTGGAAGATCTGACTTCTGTGCAGTTTTCTTTGTTGTGACTGTGTGGGAATATCAGGCAGCAGCGGTGACCTAGTCCTTGTGTGGAGATGTGGATGTACAAGAAGGCTGGGCTTGGGGAGGTTTTCCTGGCTGGCATGTGGGAGTCTATCTGTGTGCCCAGGGCCGCACATTTGTGCAAGCAACACGGAGATGCTCACGTTCCTGGTTGCAGTACTCATGCATGGGTAGGAAGCCTGATAGCCATAGGCCTGGTTTGGAGAGAACATCAATGACCCAGATGTAAGTAGGCTCTAGCTTGAATTATTTCTCGAAGTTTAAAACGTGTTGTCTGTGTTTTGTGGTGTCTGCGTCATGAGTCTTCCCTTACTTTCTAGAGCTTTCAGACATCCTGATCTGAGGTAGCCCAGGGGTCATCCTGGAATCACAAGCAGAAGCAGTGGGAAGGGGGCCCAGCCCTCCGGCCTCCTGAGCCGCACACTGCATCCGGGGAGCTGGGGTTGGGGAGTGGGGCGGGCAAAGCACCCTCCGGAAACACTCAGCCCCTCTCTGCTTTGGTGATGTTTAACTCTCTGCAAAAAGTTGTTTATTTGTGTTCTTCCAACACTCCTCTTTTTCTGTTCATCCTGCAAGACCAGTGGCTGCTGTTTGGAATCTGCTATGGAAAAGGCTCTCCATTCACCATAGAGATTGTCAAGGCTGCATGGAGCATCCCAACCTTTCCATCTATACTTCTAAACCATAGAAGAAAATAAAATGTTTGCAGTTAAGTATGCATTGGTCCGTCTCTTTCAGAGGCATTTGTGAGTATTGCGCTGTTGTTAGAATTAAGGCTCCCGTTTATTCTAGGAGAGAAGCTGTGCAGTGTTGTGCGAATATCACTTTCTGGCATTTGCCTGTTTCCCTAGATGCAAAGACACAGGACCTAGGCATGGCCCTGGGGTTGCATCATTCTCATTCTGCAACCAGTAGCATTTGCCATCTTCACCTTAATAGAAATGAATTTCCCTTTTTTGCTTTTATGGAACATCATATTTTATGGTATTAACCTCTTACTGCTATGTTTTAAGAGAACCTGAAGACCCCATCTGTAAGCATCACTCTCTTGCCTACTTGCATAGGAAATGAAAGAAGGGAAGAAAGGAAGAGAGAAAGAGAAAAAGAAGAAAGAAAGAGAAAGAAAGAAAGAAAGAAAGAAAGAAAGAAAGAAAGAAAGAAAGAAAGAGAAAGAAAGAAAAGAAAAGAAGGAAGGAAGGAAGAGAGTGAGTGAGGGAGGGAGGGACACGCTCATTTCCTCATCCCTGCATCTGGCCAGCTGATGGGAGGACAAGAACAGTAATTCGGAAGTCCCGTGACCTCCAGAAGTCTCAGGAGTCCAGTGGTTCCCCAAGATGCCACAGACTGTCCATTTTTCCCTAAAATGAAACAAGAAAGGGTGACAAGGACAAAGATACCCACATAAGTGGGTCCACTGTTCCTGGAGAGTGAAAAGGTCATGTCCCCTGATGTCTTGGAGCCTCTTAATTCCATGCAAGCCACCACCTGTCCTTCACAGGGCCTTCCTCATCTGCACATGAGGGTGATAATCCCACAGACATCTCACTTGGTTCTGAGTATGTGGCATGCATCAGGTGAAGCTGCTGGCTATGGAAGGTCCTGGAGACTTGCTGCAAAGTCCAAAATCGAGGGAACCGGGGTGCATCAAACATACTTTATCATCATAAGACTCACTCCTGGCTTGTTAATTCCCCAAAACACGAAAGAGGAAAACAAAGGTTGGCAACGATAATGATGAGTAATTGCTCTATATTCCACACCAATTGTAATACGAATTCCTTTCATGCTAAGACTTTGGATGAGAAAAAGGAATTCTGGAGAATATTCAGATAGCCCTACTCTTATGCAATTCACCCAATAATAACAGATCACCTTAAAAGTCAATGTTGCTGCAAAAACTTTATACAAAGACTCCGTAGATACACACATACTAATACAAACGAAAATAGATTCTGCTAAATAATTAGGCCGATGTAAATGTGTTCGTAGCTGGATGTTTAAAGCTATTCAGTGGAAGATGAATATAACAAGTTTGATGCATTTTAAAATTGTTAAATAAAGTCCCTTTGAACTTAAAAATGTGATGCTTCTGAATAAAATAAGAATTCAAGAAAAGTGGTATGATTGGGTGGTATACAAACACACAGAGCAGGCAGCTGGACACCTCACTTGAGACAGAGAAATGGGACCTACAGGCAGGATACGCCTTGAGAACTGTTCGCATTCTCTCCTAATTTCAGTCACTCAAAAGGATTTGTCTGGAAACTAAAATGAAAAAATATAGAAAATACAATAAAGGTACACTTTCCGAGGAGGGGTGTGTACCACCTGAGTCCCTCTGGAAAGAAAGGTGAATGGAAAAGCTTCAGCAGAGGCTTTGCCAAATGCCGTTTTCTTCCCCAGAAAAGCACCCGTCAGAGCCAGCAGCACTATCTAAGCCACTTCTCCCGTCGCAGCACTCCCAGCTGCCGTGCCTTCAGCGCTGTGTGCATTTCTATTACCAGTTTAAAATATTAAAGAGGTAAAGTTTGAGCACAAATATAAACAATTTTCTCTGTAAAGTATTTTAATAGCAAATCTTTGAGTTTGTGTGTTTTCTAGACCCAAAAAAAAAAAAAAAAAAAAAAACCAGAGAGGTTTTCTCTGGCTTTGAGTATTTGGAAGTTTCCCTTGTGACACAGGCCAGGCCTCAGCACCTCTCCGTGGGACCTTCAGATGGAACGCGTGTCTGGAGGGACCGGGGCGTTCGTTTCTTTTGGCAGCCTATGCTGAGCGGTACTGTCGACCCACATTCCAGGGGGTTATTAGTCAAAGTAATAGTTTATTTTTTTCGGCAGAAAAATAAACCCTGATGCACTCAACACAGCAGTTCCCTGAGCTACACTTGGGCTTTGTTTGACTTAGGAAGTGCCCTTATTATGAAAAATTATTCAATAATGGATGAGGAGTCTGTGAAAACTTCTCCCACACAGCATTAATTTACCTGAATTATGCGGTACTGCCACTGAAAGGGACCACCAAAGGTTATCTCAGGTCTGACGAGGGCCAGAGGAGGAAACTGCCTTGGGGAAGCAGGGTTTCAAGGCGGCCTCCGTACCCCGCACCCTCAGTCCCGAAACGCAGAGCGATGGAAACTGACCTTTCTGGGGAACCAGGGGTTGCCGGCCTCAAACAAGGTAGTTGATCTCTTACAAATGCGAGTACCCCTAGGAGCGTGCGTAAGAGGTGAGCGTATAGGGTCAGTCACAGCCATCACAAAAGCCCCGCTCGCTCTCAGGGGTTACAAAGGCACACTGCACTCTTTCTTTCTTTTTTAAAACAGAACAAGACTATATTTCATATTTCAATATACGACTTCTGCATAACCAAAAAATAAACCACCACAGTAAAATGAATGAGAAAAAACATATTTGCAATTCTAGACAAAATATTAATGTCATTAATCATAAATGAATTCTTCAGATATCAGTACAAGGAAACTAACATTACAAGGGAAGTGAAAATAAAAGGAACAGAGGAAAATGGAATAGCACAAATGAGTTATAGCCTATATGATGAGACAGTTAACAGAACAGCTGACAAAGTAATGTCATTAGAAACTACATTACCGATCCTTACAAATATTGATTATCTGATGTTTGCACAGCTTTAGGAAATGAAGAATTTGCAAATACTGGGGAAACTTACTCTAGTCATGGGAAGTTTACCCAAAAATGTAGATTTTTGCATAAACTTGGCCCCAGCAATTCCAAACCATAGGAATCACTCCAACAAAGTAGTTAAATACACACCCACACACATACATATACATGTTTACGACATCGAAAGTGTGTAAGTAACGTATCATCCCCAAAACACCACTTATGCATCTACATATGTTCCCAAAACTAGGTTTAATTCAGGACTCATGTAAGTGTTGCTTTTCTTTAAGTGTCCGCAATATTTTAGGGATATGAGGACTGAACTTTGCTGTCCCTAATGATGCTTGTCTTTTCACACAGCCTTGGAAATCCAATACGGAACACATTTTGTATGAACGTGGTGGCAGGTGGCACTCCCTGAAGCCTGCTCCTCCTCACTACAGTGTGTAGGTTTACCTGGAGCATTCATACAGAAAGCTAAAGTTGCAGCTGACGCCCCAGTAAGCAACCGCCCTCCAAGTTCCTCTCTCCCCTCTCAGACAATTAGCCCCTTTTCCAGAGAGGATTCCTCTACTCACGAAGACCTTGGATTTTCCCAAAGATGTGTAACTGTGAGACCTTGTGGGTGCCACTTCACCTCTGAACCTTAATGGCCTCATCAAAGGAGGAGGTCCAGATGATCACAGCAGCTCCCCAAGGCCCCAGAGGCAACTGCAGTCTCATCAGGCTGCACTGAGGCCGCTCACAGACGACCAGGACCCTGTCCACAGCCACCAACCAACCTGTCCTGGCTGAGCCTGCTCCGCACGACCAGAACATGCAGCAGAGCATGTCCTGAGTGGCCTGGACATAGGACATTGCTACATGAGAGCCAAACAAAGAAAAACAGATAATATTTGTTGCAATTTCTAAATGATAAATATTGTAGCGTTTCAGGTCATATGGCCATTTATACTAAAAATTCTTCCTCAAATTGGTGCATGTTCAAAATGAGAATATACACATATGACTTAAATCATAAATTACATTCATTATGAAATATACTTGTGAATGAATATGGCATGAAATGAGAAATGTTAGGCTTTTGGGCAAAACTAGAGCAAATTATGTATATGTGTTAATTCAGTGACATAGAAGCTGAAATTAAAGGACTGTAAGAGCTCATGAACTCTCCAGGATTCCAGAACTAGAGGCTTTTGTCCAGTTATTTCCTGTTTGAAGCCTCCCTGATGGCACACCCATGTTACTAATGTGCCTTGACTTCCCCTGGAGACTGAGGACCTCCGGGACAGGAACTATGGGCTCAGGTAATTCCATTGGTTCTGTGGGGCCTGGCTGAAGGTTTCAGTGGAAAAAACAGATTTTCCCTGCCATGCTGTCTCCGTCAGAAATACCAGGGAGGAATTTGGCGAGCCTTGGCTTCCCCACTGTGTAGCAGGTTGATGAGGGAGAAGTCAGTGGTCAGCTGTTCTAGCCCCCATTTGCCTGGCCTGACAACCCCGAAAAGGCAACCTCTCCATCACAGCCGGGTGGGGTGTGGGGCATCCGCACAGCAGCCAGCATACCCCGCATATGGTGCCTTTGGCTGCCATCATCCCAGCGAGGAGCCTCTGCAGGGAATTCCAGGGCAGGGCTTGCAGACACTAGCCTTGACTTTCCAATGTTATGGGCCGACGTCCTGCGGCTCGGGCCTCGCCTGTCCCCATTTCCATCAGGGAAGTTGAAGGCTTAAGTGCTTTTGTGTTTAGTCATTCATAAATAGTCTCTGCTATAACATTTCTAAACACAGTGGGACATGTTTAGCTTTTCCCAGATTGACATGGGACTCCAGCCTCGCCAGGACCCAGGCAGCCAGCCCGGGCCGAGGGTCTGCTTTCCCATACTGAGGCCACAGAGTCATTAGTCATTATATTGAATGCTATGTTTTTGCCTGAAGCTCTTCTGCTCTTACACTCTGATTTCAGAGCCCAGGACCACAGGCTTTGTAGTCAGAGCCGGGATAATTGCCTGAAGGGGCCGAGGCACAGAGGTGCTGCTGGATCTGACCCAGGATGCAAAACCCACCCTCGCTGGGAGGCTGCAGGGCCCAGGGCTTTCAACCCTCTCCTCCACTCAGCACAGCCTGGTAGACACTGACCCAGAAACACCAACAGCATTTCAGCAAAAATGACAGAATTACAGGAAAGATGAGGGGATGAAGTTGCACTTTGTGAAGCGTCTTTGAAAGTTAAAAAAATTTCTCTGCATTTATGAAAGTGTATTTTAAATATGCCCAAGAAGTTGTTTAATTTGGGGAACTAAAGGAGGAATTGCTGTTTCTAGAAGACAGTCTCCGCAGGAGAACTTGGCTGAAAGTATGAGGCAACCCTTCTTCCTTAGATTAAAACTAAGTATCGTCTTTATGTTTTGAAAATTGCCATGTTAACTTCATTTAAATAAAGAAAAATATCACACTGTGATTGAATTTAAACTATGAAGAGACTTTCATCCTGGAACAATTACACAATACTTTAACATATTAAGACGCCATTAGTAGGGCTGGAATATTTCCAGAGCATCAGCTTGTAATATTTTCTGAATAATTTCTTTAAAATGTTTTTTCTGTTATTATGCTTTCCTATTGCTTCTACAATTATTTTAATCATCATTTTTAGTGGCTGTTTTGTAGCCAAGGCTGGGAGTGGGATTTTACAAATGCAGGGCCACTTACTGAGGTAAATTCAGCAAGTCACCTGTGTACCCGAAGAAGAGCTGATTTTAACAGGTTCGCATTTAAAGGAGCACTCGTGACATTTAGTGCCTCAATGCTTCCAATTCCCGACCTTCAGTTTTGATCATAAATAAAAGAGTGCCTGGTAATATACAAATTATAACCCATTAGAAACGAGAGATTTTAATTTAAAAACAAAAATTGGCAATGCATATTTATTTATCTAACGATGAGGGGAAAAGGAATCTCGGGAGCCCTGAAGCTGTGTGTCTATTAAGAAGATATTTCAGTCTTTAAAATCTTTTGCCTGGAGGAGAATGCTCATGCTCTTGCCAGGTTTGGGATATGTGTCGTCAAGAGTGAGTCTCTGTGTATGAACTGGTAGCTCCTGGAATAAATGTGACACAGATGACCAATTTTTGAAAGAAAAACAGAGCACTAGCGAACATTTTTGTGCTGTTTGACTAGCATTTTAATATATTTTTAATTCATTTTAAAACTTAAATGAGGAAGACTAATGTTTTGACACCATAAAAGCAAAAAGACACTCCTCATATGGTGCCATGGCGAGACTGGCGCCCTTTCCCCTCACCCGCTGGCTGTTTTCTTCTTTCCGATGGGAAACATTGCCCATCCTAGAGGGCAGGAGACCATCTCTCGGAAGCTGTAACTTTGCATGCTTCTCTACCCCTTGGCAGGAAAGATGCTGAATGTACCTAAATAAAGCTTCCCAGCCTCATCTTCCTGGGAGGTGGTCCTGAGCAGCACTTAGCCCAGTTTCCCAGGAAGCACCAGCTTGGGCGGGCATGGAATCCCCACCATGTGGAAGCTTTTTCACCTGTGGATTCTCCCATGGGCCACAGACCAGGAACCAACAAGGTCGCAGGACAGGCGGTGGGGCCAGCCCTAAGGGAGGACGGTGTTCTCATCTGTCTCCCTCGGCCTTCTCTACTGCTGCCTCATGGCTCCTCCACAAACCCTCACCCTCCCACACATCTCCCCTCCCCATATCCCACATGCCAGTCTGTCTTTCTTTTTTCTTTCTTTTTTTCTTTCTTTCTTTCTTTTTTCTTTTTCTTTCTCTTTCTTTCTCTTTTTTTCTTTCTTTCTCTTTCTTTCTTTCCTTTCTTTCTTTTTTCTTTTTCTTCGATCGTTCTTTTTCTTTCTTTTTTCTTTCTTTCTTCTTTCTTTTTTTCTTCCCTCCCTCCCTTCTTCCCTTGCTCCTTCCTTCCTTCCTTTCCCTTTCTTTCTTTCCTTCCTTCCTTCCTTCTTTCTTTCTTTCTTTCTTTCTTTCTTTCTTTCTTTCTTTCTTTCTTTCTTCTTTCTTCTTTCTCTCTTTCTTTCCTTTTCTTTTCCCACCCCCAAGATGGAGTCTCACTCTGTAGCCCAGGCTGGAGTGCAATGGCACAATCTCTGCTCACTGCAACATCTGCCTCCCAGATTCAAGCGATTTTCCTGCCTCGGCCTCTTGAGTAGCTAGGATTATGGGCATGCACCACCACACTTGGCTAATTTTTGTATCTTTAGTAGAGATGGAATTTCACCATGTTGGCCAAGTTGGTCTCGAACTTCTGACCTCAGGTAATCTGCCTGCCTCGGCCTCCCAAATTGCTGGGACCACAGATGTGAGTCATGGCACCCGGCCCAACCTTTCTTTTGTATTCCAATTGTTATTCTTTATTTTAAACTCTACTTTCTCCTTTCAATGTTTGAGAACAAATTATGATTAGAAAAGCTATGAATAGCTAACCTAAAACCCAAATAAGGCTAGGTGTCCACTATATAGTCTTTTTAGAAAAAAAGATTAGCCAACATCAGGAGAAAAACTATAACAGCTTTGATGGGTTACACATCTAGTTTGTGCCAGATGTTTTCTGAGAAGCTGCTGATAAATCCCTTTCAAGTCTCACAGGCAGGATATGGAGCCTAGGACTCAGAGAAGTCAATTAACTTTAACAAGAGCACACATCTACTTAGTAATGTGGTGGGAAGCTCTCAGGATTTGTCCAGCTTCAAAGCAAACTTGCGCAGTTTTTACCATATTTGCTATGCTGCAGTGGAATTTCTACTGATTTTTAAATACTTAAAGAAGAGGGCGCTTTCCCACCTTTTCTGTTTATACTCTTCTATGTGTACATAAGCAGGTCATGTTTTATTGGAAATTTTCCAAACTTTGTACCTTGTCCAATAAAAATAAATCTCTAAGGGTGTGTGCTATTGTTTTAAACTGGAATTGAAAAGGGTAAAAATAAAAGAAGACATCAAATGATGATGCTTGCGTATGTTTTCTCCTCCCAAGCCAGAGGCAGCCCCACAGGCCATCGCTGATGATGGCAGAATGGCTATGAAAAGGTGCAGCCTGCAGGGTGGGCTCACAGGCCAGTAGGAAGGATGCTTGCTCAGGCTGTTATTCTATGAGAATCATTTTCTTTCACTGCAATATACTGGAATCTGGACAACATGCAAAGAAGCAAGAATGTCCTCAGTCCTCGAAAGCTGGCCGTGACATGCCCTGCAGCACACGGCACACATCCACAGCACATGATGCAGGTGCAGGATGCTCTAATGGCACCAGTGAGGGAAGAAGCCAGCACAGAGCTGGGACGGCCCTGCAGGGGATGATGCTCACCCTGGGAGGAGTCACTGTCAGGAAGGGCTCAGACTTCTGGTTTTTGGGCCCAGTCTGGAAATGAAACTTGCAGTGCGAGATTCTGTGACGGTGTATTGCTCTTCAGGAAAGCTCTGTTAGCAAGGAGATGACAGAAAACACAGTGCTCGAGTATAGGGTTGTTTTCCAATTGGCACATGAAATCATGACAACCTGCTTTTCTTCAACTGAGAAGCATTTATTTATTGATTTATGATGAATCAAAATTCCAGTGTCATTTATGCTTTAAAGACAGTTGATGGTTTTCTTCTTTTTTTTCTCCTAAGGGAGCTTGAATGTTTAAAAAAATGATGATTAGTACCATGATATTGGAGAGTATCACCACTAAGTAGTAGAATCTCTTACAATTTTAGAAATGTACACTCTGCAAATCCAGGCTCATAGACTTACTCATGTTTTATGAGGACATTGTTTAGACCGGCTTCAAGCATTTAAGTTGAAAGGATCTGACTTATAGAGACATCTCTGAAGCACTCGTAGTTTGTTCAGTTCTGGGAAGTCTTTGTGAATATGTATGGAGGGATGAGGATGATCGTGCAGGCACAGAACCAGTGACCCCAGATAGGAGGAGGCGGTGCTCTGCTCCAGCCCTTGGTGCCGCAAATCCACACAAATTCCCCAAATTTGCCATGTGCTATCCAACATCAGGCAAGTTATTCCACTTCTGAACCTCAACTACCTGCACAAGGCCAGTTTTCTGGACCAAAGATGGAGCAAGAGCGTGTGCCCAGACACAGAGTACAGAGACAACCAAGAAGGAAGAAGAGCATATGCACAGGCACACATGTACACATGCACACACACACACACACACACACACAGACATAAAGGTCATGCAAACAGAGGGGGCTCATGTGCACACACACACACACATACACACACACATACACACACACAGAGCACAAAACCCATGAAGATGGAGGGGGATCATGTGCATACACACAAACACACACACACACA
>PVKV010026268.1:0-28274 GCA_004027835.1 Alouatta palliata | reverse complement strand
AGAACTTTAGTGACAATACTGTTCTCTTTTACAAACTTTAGGCTACAAAATGGAATTAACATAGTTCCAGAAAGAAAGCTGAGATCCTGAGTCCTCTATAATGCTAAAAAGGATTACTTAGGGTTCTAGGCAGTTTCCACCAAAATCTGAATTTTCTTTCTTTTGAAATTTCATTGTATGCCAGGCACTGTGGCTCATGTCTATAATTTCAGATCTTACAGAAGCAGAGGCGGGAGGATAGCTTGAGCCCAGGACTTCGAGAGCTGCCTGGGTAATATAGCAAGACCCCATTCTCCACAAAAAGGGAAAAAAACAAAGACAAAAAAAAAAAAAAACAAAGAAATTTGATTATACATGATTGCATACAGCTCAAATAGTTAGACATTTAAAAAATCTTCTTCAGTTAGGTTTAGCAATATGGCTATTCTCAGCAACAGAAAATGAGCAGAAATTACGAATCCCATCTATGAAGTAAGGATTTAAAAAGTAAGTTTTCTCCCCCAAGTTTTCTTTGCCTTTCTGCCAGCTTGATGCTGTTACTACTATCCTAGTGTACGGCAAGTGCCACAAGATAAAGCAAGTTTGGTGAGTGAATCTCACATGGAACAGTGCCACTCACCCACCCGTTACACTCATGACCGACTATTTTACATTAACAAGAAATTTTTTTTTTTTTTTTTTTTGGAGACAGAGTTTCGCTCTTGTTACCCAGGCTGGAGTGCAATGGCGCGATCTCAGCTCACTGCAACCTGTGCCTCCTGGGTTCAAGCAATTCTCCTGCCTCAGCCTCCCGAGTAGCTGGGACTACAGGCATGTGCCACCATGCCCAGCTAATTTTTGTATTTTTAGTAGAGACGAGGTTTCACCATGTTGACTGGGATGGTCTCGATCTCTTGACCTCGTGATCCACCCGCCTCGGCCTCCCAAAGTGCTGGGATTACAGGCGTGAGCCACCGCGCCCGGCCCTAACAAGAAATTTAACAATTTCTTTAGTATTTCATCCATTATGTATTTTTAGAGTTCTTTTTTCATAGTAGTTTAGCCTACTCTATCACACCGAAAATGTCAAGCACAGACGGCCTCTGTCTGGCCCCATAACCCCTCAGGAAAAGGTCAGAGCTGTGAACTTACCCTAATAATTGTCCCCAGCTCTCAGATTGAGCAACCTTCCCCAGGTCTTACCTATAGAATTCCAGCAAGTACTTAGTTTGGCTTTCATTATTGTCAAAGCTCATTCACTGGATACTTTGGGTTCTCAAAGTGAATTTACTTATAAATATCACAATAAAGATGTTAAGAAAGTCCCTCTCCCTTCCAAAATCTTTCCTTTTAAGTTAGGATCAAACTTAATTGCCAGTTGTAGCAAACACTCACTTGTTGGGGAATATTGGGACAACTATACCACATGCCTAGAACTCTGGTGCCAAAAAATTTAGTCGTAAGTTTACTTGTAAATTCACTTGTAAAGTGCTTACTCTACAGGTAGAAGAGAGCTGGGCTAACTCTTTTGCCTAGAACTTACTGTATGGGAAAATAAGTGGGAAGGGATTAAGTCCTTAGGCAGATTTCTCTCTTCCCTGAACTTCCTCCAGCCCCAAGGGCTTGAGTGTGCCTGCTCCATCTCCTTTTATATCTCTTCCAGTTGAAATGGAGATCACGATGAGGACTTTGCATCCAGCCTCTGGGCTTCCACAGATAGGATCTCCCAAGTATTGTAAAACTGTGCCTTAGAACAAATCAATACTGAGCTTTTACTATTACCTCCACAACTTCATCTTGCCACAGATACCCAAGCTGAGGCTTGATAACAAATCCGTATTTCCTCCAACCCTAAAGGAGCTTCAAGTGCCCAATAGACTAAGGACCAACGGCAGGGGTCAGAGTAGGCAGAATCATTCTCTGGCCGTGAGCCCTTTCTATGATCTTGCAATTTCTACACTTCTAGGTATGTTGAGATCTTCTTTTCTCTGGCATTACCTTCTATAAAAATGCCTCAGGGCAGCTGGGAAAGGGTAGGTTATTGTAGAGGTAAACACATGTGCCTTGAAACCTCTGTATCCTGAGTCCATAGGCTTTTACACTAAGACTCTCTTAGGGACAGAAATTTCATTCTAGGATCTACTCTAGGGTTGTCCAATAGAAATACAATGTAAGCCACATATGTAATTTTAAAGTTTCTACTATCCACATTAAAGTAAAATGAAACGGGTAAAATGAATTGAGGAAGGAGACTCAAACATCTAGGATCACCTCCCCCTTGACTTCCACACTGCATTTCAATAGAAGAAAAGGCTGGCCGACTGACGCCTCCTAAATCGCCTTCCTGTAGATAGCAGGCATAGTATGGGGAATCTCTCCAGAAGGCATTGTTTTTACTTAAACAAGATCAAACTCCCACCCCACTCCTCCATCGACCAAGACCCTTTCACGTGTAATTTCTAAAACTGTAAACCCAAGACTCTTTCACATGTAATTTCTAAAACTGTAAACCCAAGACCCTTTCATGTGTAACATCTACAATTGTAAGCCTATATAAAGGCAGAGCTTTTCTTTGTTAAAAGAGCTTGGCTATTGGACAAACAGGTCGCCTCGCTCCCAGCCGAAATAAAACACCTCTTCCTTCCTAGTTCGGTGTCCAAGAGGTCTGTTCCTGCTTCAGAATGACATATTTTAATCCAATAGATCTCACATATTATCATTGAAATACACAAAGTCAGCAGTGAGATATTTTACATGATTTTTTGAAGGAGATATTTGAAATCTGGCATAAATTTTATACTTTGAGCACATCTCAATTCGGACTAGTCAGGTGTGAAGTCCTCAATAGACACTGGTGGCTCTTGGATACCAGATGGGACAGCCAGTGCCATACTCCTCCCTGATAGTTGTTTCTACCCTCACATGTACCTCATAATTTCTTTTATACCTGGCTCAAGAAACATATTGCACCTCTCTACCAAAGTCACAGCAACTTACTCACCAGCTGTTTGTTCCTAAGCGTAGAATCTGGAAAAGCTGGAGGAAATCATCCTCTTCCTGTAAGTGCTTTATATTAATCACATTTTCTCTTTATTTTCTTTCTTTTCTGGGAGAAAAATATGTACTGGATCATTTTTCTCTCCCCACTACCTTTTTATTATTATTTCAATTAATTTGAAAGATATATTTCTTTGTTATTCTATTGCTACTTTTAAATGTAAAGAGAAAGGCTGAAGGTTGTAGTGAAGACTGTAGTAAAGACTGGAAGTACAACCTCTTCAATTTGAGTTTGAAGCGACCCAAATTATCATTATAATGGTTTGGTTTTAGAGCTCAATCCTATATATACTTACACAAAAACATAGTATTTTATTTGCTTATTTCTGAATTTTATAGAACCTGGCGAAGATATTATAAGAATGTAAAAATACAGGCCAATTTCTTTCATTAACACAGATGAAAACAAAATCTAAACAATATATCAGCAAAATAAATCCAGTATTGCATACAACAAATAATGATGTATGTCAGCAATTTGTGGCAGATATAACAGATTGAAATAAATCAATGTACTAAGCCACATTAACAGAATAAAAACGACACACAATTATCTCGATAATTTACAGAAAAGACATCGGTTGAACACAATTTTTCATTTTATACAAAAACCCGTAGCAAATTAACAGATCAGAACTTCCTAACTTTGATCCCCTGCATCAACCAAAAAAAACCTGCATCAAATACTATGCTTCATGCTATGCAAAATGCTGAAAGCGCCCCCTATCCGCCTCAAGACCTGTCATCAGTCAAAGATGTTTCCTTTCACCACTAGGTGCATCCTAGTATTGAGCAAATGTTTAGAACAAAAGAACTGGCAGGGCGCAGTGGCTCACGCCTGTATTCCCAGCACTTTGGGAGGCTGAGGGGGGTGGATCACTTGCAGTCAGGAGTTCAAGATCAGCCTGGCCAACACGGCGAAACCCCATCTCTACAAAGATACAAAAATTAGTTGGGTGTGGTGGTGGGGGCCTGTAATCCCAGCTACTTGGGATGCTGAGGCAGGAGGTTCGCTGGAACCCAGGAGGTAGAGGTTGCAATGAGCCAAGATCTTGCTGCTGCACTCCAGCCTGGGGAACAGAGCAAGATGCTACCTCAAAAAACAAAACAAAACAAAAAAACAAAAACAAACAACAAAAGAATTGAGAACACAGAAAATCAGAAGATCAGAAGAGAGAACCACATGCTGATTAGCCTCAGGGTACTTATCAGAAGTGGGTGAGAACAGAAGAATATTCAAGAGTTTGGACGACGCAGGGTCATAGGAATCACACAGTTGCAAGGATTAAAATACGGACAAAGAGTGGTGGGAAAGTAATATTTAGAGAACGTGTAGATGGGGAAGCCATTGTTTGTGACATTATAAAAGGAGACAGTGCCAGCCTCATAATCTAAGAAAACCCCAACACGGCGAGGGGGCACTGTCATGGAGAGGAGCAGGGAAGGGGGAGAATCCTCATAGGCCCTATATTCATGTTTATGCTGTAACCCAATCACCCAGTATCCACTCTGAGGCTGGTATCTGGAGTAAGCAGTGTGATTTTTAGCATACTGGTTGAAAGAGAATGCAGGTCTCACTGAACTGCTGCATACCCCCAGGATCCAGGCAGTCTTCTTAGCCACATCTACCTCCCAGTAATGCTTTCCAGAGGAGAAGTGCTGGGAGCCCAGGACACCACAGTCATGATGCTTTTCCAGAAAGGAAGGTCCAGATACTTTAGCTCCCACAAACCTCACCTGTCTAAGGTTTTTAGCCAGGACAAGATTTAAATTAGCTGTGTGCGGATTCAGAGTCACGTCCACTGTAGGAAAAGGTACAACATCAGCAGATGAGAATGGGGACATGGGTCTCATGATGCTGAGAAGAGGAAACACAGGAAGTGGTTAGAGGAACTGGAACTATCTGGTGGGGATGAGGAAGGCATCAACACCTAGGACCTGGGTGGATATGCCTGGGGAGGAGCATGTGAAAGGAGATTGGAATGTGTCAGCCCACAGCAAGAGGCCACGGCTTCTACTTACCCCAGTAGCTTTGGACATCTGTCAGCTCTGTAATGATAAAAAGAGTTAATAATGTTGAATAGGACCAATTGTCTCATGTCTGGTATCTCTCTCCTTACTAAATTGAGGGGAATGGTGAGGAATCCTGTGAGGATGTCCCTGGTCATTTCATCTCCCCTTAAATACAAACTGCGTCTTCTTCAGCACACTATGTCCCTCCCTCTGGGACCTCCTCTTTGCCACTCTGCTCAAATACTGACTATATCCTCTATCCTGTTTATTTCTTCCCACGACAGTAATTCCACATCCAAACTCTTTCCCCTGAATCTCCTTACCTCTAAACACTCGAAGCATCTTTTTCAGATCTGGGGCTCGAAACATACTTCTCAGCCTTGTAGGGAGAGCTTCTGGCTTCCTCAGGGTCCAGAACTCACTCCTAGAAAGGACAGAACTTCTGAGTTCCCACACTGCTGACTGTGTGGGACCACAGCACCTGTCCACCCCTGTCTCTCTCACCTCCCAAGCCTACAGATGAACTTCAATCCTCCTTTTGGAAGAAACTTAGCATCAGTCTACAAACAGCCCTGGCACTAGAGCCAGGAGACCTAGACTAGAAACTATCATCTCCCCATCTACATAAACTTTTGTAAGATTTAACTTCTTAAAGCCTCATTGTGATTTTCCGTTGTTGTTTTTAGAAAATAAATTAATTTTCCTTTCTCTATGTTCTAGAGACGTTATGCAATTCAGTAAAATAATAGCTGGGAAATCTTTTGCTACCTCTAAAAAAAGATATAAAATATTTAAAATCAGAGGGGCTGAAGATGTCTGCGTTGACAGGCAGAACACCAGGGGCCTGTTGCTGGGGCTCTGAGAGTGAAGAGTTTTATTCACAAGAGTCTGTGGGCTTAGGCCTTAGGATTTCTCAAAAAACCTTCAAAACAGCATTTTAGAATTTGCTGTTTCTGGGAACGTTACGCTGCCAGCTGGAGAAAAGATGTCCTCACCTCCAAATGGAGAGTGCAGATTTCAGAAGGGACAACAGGCTTCATATTTCATGTGTCTGTGAGGAGCATGAAGGTACCTAGTGAGCAAGCAACTTGAGATGTCACCTTGTCGGATGAGACTCTGGAGTACGTGACAGAGAACATGTTTGGTTCCTGGGCTAAATTATTATTTTCAAGAGCTCGGGTTTATGTTTTTACTGGAATTGAGACAAAAGGAAATCTACTAAGGAGCAAGGGCTGGGAGAAAGAAAAACTTAAGGCAGATGTTCCAAGAGCTAGTTCTTAAACCTTGAGAAATAATGCAGATGGGAATGTGCCTCTGATAAAATTCATGGGCAGGAGGTTGCAGTGAGCCAAGATCGCGCCACTGCACTCCAGCCCAGACTCTGTCACAAAAACAAAAACAAAAAAATAAATAAAAAATAAATAATTTATGGGCAAAGAAAATTCCTGTGTATTTTGAGGTAACTATAAACTTAAGAATCAGGGATGAAAGCAGGCACAGGGGTTTATGGAACAGTACACTTAATGCGGTGCTTGGAGAGTTACTGATATTGCAACTCCTGACTCTAACAGTACTGTCCCCAACTGGTGACCTCCCATCATCCACCCACATTTTCCTACCATAGAAGCCAGGTCATTCCCTTTATTTGAGGATGCTAAAACTCTCATGTGATGCACAATTCAAGACCACAGTCTTGACTCTTCCCTACTCTGATTCTTTTTCGCTTTCCCACTGATCATGGATAAAGGAATCATTTGTCAGTCCAAGGGAACTACCTCATGTTCTCCTACACATACCTTTCTGTGACATCTCTCGCATCCTAGGAGGAAAAAGACAGGTTAAGTCAAGGAGTAACAGGTCATGCCCTTATTCACATTTCTTCTTCCATTTCTACCACCCCCTGAAATGATAGAAATAAAGATAATCCAAATGTGGAGGCCACAAGGTAGAGATAAAAACTCAGGGCAGACTGTCCCTAAGAACCCATGTGAAGACATCAAAATATAACTCAATTAATTCATCGATGTCTTGATTTTTACAACATTGCGTGTGTGCATATGTGTGTGTAATGTTATGTACATATAGCATGTATTATTTGTCAGGCATCGTGCCTGTCCCTAGAGAACCTCATATGATGAAGTCATAATTTCCATCCTTAAGAAGCTTACATTCTGTTCTGCTTGCTGAAGATAAAGCTCATGGGTTTTAAATACGGTTGTTTCTCAAACTTCACCTTCTCTAACCCTCTACCCTACCTTTGCTGACTTCATCCATTTCCTTCATTTTAACACACACATGTTGATGATTCTCAAATCTGTACTTCTGCTCAGCTCTATTTTCTTATGATTTTGATTAATACTTAGACCAGCAAATGAGTCACAGGCACCTCAAATGCAAGATGTTTAAAAGAAAAATCATTCCTGAAACTCTTGTCTCCCTTCTATCCTACTGAATCATACTAGTAACATTTAATCACCAAATTTAAATAAAATAGGTAGTAACTACCATATATTTACCCTGGCATCCTATCTTTCCCCATGTCAGTCCACTTCACACCCTTAATTTCATTTAGCCACCAGCTGTTCACCTTTATCACTGCCACTGCCAGTCTCATTTCAATGGAATTGGCCTCTTCCCTTCCATTTGGTCCTTTTATCTGCTGCTCCATACATCTCAATGACCCCAAAGAAAAGCCTAATTTTGGTCCATATAACACAAGATTAACTATTTTTATCTGTAGTAGGTCTGTATTGTGGTGGCATTTCATAGAGACATAACTCAAACTGGCTTGAACACAGAGCAGGGCAGAGGTGCTGTGTATGTCAATCTGCAGTAATCATCCAGGACTGTACCAATCTAACATTACGGCTACACTGAGGAACTGAAATGAGGAAATCAACGTGTCATTTCGTGGCGACTTCTCTTATTTTGGCTTTATGTTAGTGTCTATATGTTGAAGCTTTTATCTTGGCTATAAAATCTTAATGGGCAACAATTCACACAGATATGGAAAAGAGAAGGAAGAATGTCTGTGATGGGAAAATTCTAGGAAATTTATTGTTAGAAAAGACTCAAGTTTAAATGTCTATTGGGCACTCATACTAATGAATGTGGAAGTATCTAAACTAGCAACATGAATTGATGATTCATTTGCATTAATTTTTTTTTTTTTTTTATTGAGACGGAGTCTCGCTCTGTCACCCAGGCTGAAGTGCAGTGGGGCGATCTCGGCTCACTGCAACCTCTTCCTCCTGGGTTCAAGAAATTCTCCTGCCTCAACTTCCTGAGTAGCTCCTAGTAGGGATTACAGGCATAGATGACCACGCCTGGCTATTTTTTTTTTGTATTTTTAGTAGACACAGGGTTTCACCATGTTGGCCAGGGTGGTCTCGATCTTCTGACCTTGTGATCCACCTGCCTTGACCTCCCAAAGTGCTGGGATTACAGGGATGAGCCACTGCACCCAGCCTAAAAAATATTTACAGTTTGAGGAGTGTTGAGGAGCCAGAACAAAAGAGTGAAGGAGAAAAGTATCAGGGTAACAATATCAATGAGGAGGACAAAAAGGCAAGAATAAAATGAAGATGCAAAGCAGGAAGCAGTGCATGAGAAATAGCTCTAATAGGTAGAAAGTACCTACCACATGGCTCTAATACTAGGGCCCAAGAATATGTAAATAAATAATTATTCCATCAACAAAGAAAGAGCAAGAGGAAAGCACAAGGGCAAATAAAGAATATCTTACACTCTGGAGGTTACAGAATATCACAAGGTACATCATGCCTCAAATTCACAGCCATACTATTCATTCTATGCATAAAACAGCTGCTAGAACTTCAACCTCAGTTCAAGTCCCTCCATCCCATCTTTCTAGGCTTGATACCTTGTAATCTTCAACGTACATACATATAGACCAGAGCCCAGACCTCAAACACTTGTTCAAACATCTATTACTACAGTATCTTAAATGATTTCATTCTATAAAGAGAGTGAAAACAAAATAGGGCTGGTAATACATCATGTCTAAGAATTTAGCTTAGCAAAAGTTTTCCTGTAACTAAGCTAGGTAAGAAGCACTTGACAAATTCCCAATACAGCATCAGAGACAAGAGGTGCCTAAAAAACAGTGGTCCTCAACTGGGAGAGCACTGTGTTCTCCCTGGAGCTATCACGGCAATGTCTGAAGGAATTTGGGGCTGTCGCATCTGGGGTGGCACTGCTGACATCTAGTGGTCAGAGGCCAGAGATGCTGCTAAGTTTTCGCCAGTGTACAAGAGACCCCCGGCAGCAAAGAATTATCCAGCCAGAAATGTAAATTATGCAAAGACTCAGAAAGAAAGAACATAAAGAACATCATTGGATTCAACAGATCTTCTCCACAGCATCAAATAAACTTTCAGACCACACTTTATAAATAAAAATGGGAGGCTGGGCACGGTGGCTCATGCCTGTAATCTTAACACTTTAGGAGGCCGAGGCGAGTAGATCAGTTAAGGTCAGAAGTTCAACATCAGCCTAGACAACATGGTGAAACGCTGTCTCTACTAAAAATACAAAAATCAGCTGGGCGTGGTGGTGCGTGGCTGTAATCCCGGCTACTTGGGAGGCTGAGGCAAGAGAATCGCTTGAATTCAGGAGGTAGAGGTTGCAGTGAGCTGAGATTGTGCCATTGCACTCCAGCAAACAAGACTCTATCTCAAAAAAAAAAAGGAGAGGGGATTTTCCCCTGCATTTGTACTCTGAATTATCTTATGCTTTGCTCTATACCTCTAAATAGTTTAATAGGAAATAGGCACTATAGTGCCAAAGGAATGTTTTTTCTTGTCCCCGCAGTGATGGTAGTCTGATGCCCCAGAAAGGAAGAAAAGTTAGTTTCTCTTTTCCTTGAGTCTGATCTGGGCTCCTTCACAAGCCTTACCTGCAGCAGCTCCATTGTTGACCCCTGACATCGACGCTCCAGATCGGAGATGAGCTCTCTCAGTGACTGGCTCTGGTGGACCAGGTCATTCTCAGCCTCTTCTATAATACGCAGCCCCTTCTTCTCTTCCTCCTCCAGCTTTTTCAGCTCCCGCTGCTCCGCTCTGTCTAGGATGTTTCGCAGCTGATTAAACTCTGTCTGGATCCGGTATCTCTCAGGCTCCATCTGATTCTTCAGGAACATGGAAGAAAAAGAGGCTGCTAGTCTGTTGCATTGAGGGTCTCCCCTATAAAAAGTGGGGGAGTTATGCTCAAGACTGCTTTCTTGGGCCAGGCCTCCCTGGGAGAGGGAGGGTAAATGCTGCAGGAAAAAGCCTATGTAGGCTGTTTTTTCCTTCTTTTCTGCCTTCAGCTCTGCCCAGACCATTACCCCCAGGATGCTTTATCTAGGCCTTCCAGATATCAACTGTGATTCCTGGGTGAGGTTTAGATTCCAGGAAGCCTCCCACACCAGTTTTGAGTACTGAGGAAGAAATTACTGGCCTGTGACTAAATTCCCAGGAAGGCAAAGAGACTGAAACTGTAGAGCAAGATTCAGAATTATGAACTGGGCAACCTCTAATCATGGGTCCTCTGCTATGTGATTGTCTCAGTTCGGTTTTGATATGTTTGCTATTTAGCTCCCCTCTCCTCTCCCTGTTTGGAAGGAATACAGTAGAGGACCAGGCAAAGGAAAGCTCTTCTAGTCAAGGTATCAGAGGACAGGAAGGACCGGGACTCCTTTGCCTTCAGTTCCTATGACCTGCCCTGATTCCTGCCCCAGGACATCATCAGAAAAAGTCCCCCTTGCCTTCCAGGTCGTCCTCTTCTCTCTGATAAAAGCTGTTAGCGTCTCAGCTTCTTGCTGCTCTTTCTTCAGCTTCTTTAGAGACTCCTGAAACTTCTCCTGGAAGAAACAAATCAGGTTAAGCAGGATCAAGCCTTCAGTTGACTCAGTACCCGACATGGAATGAATAGCAGAGATTCTGCTAACCTCAAAAGAAGCCTTTCCTAACCTAGGATGAAAACTTCAGAGAAGGCCAACATATCTTTTATATATAGGGGATGAAAACCAACACGAATAGGCTGATTCTCCACCCTCCTTGGGAAGGTGCCTGACCACAAAACACCTGTGGCTCATGCCTGTAATCCCAGCACTTTGGGAGACTGAGGCAGGTAGATTGCCTGAGCTCAGAAGTTTGAGACCAGCCTGGGCAACATGGCAAAACCACACCTCTACTAAACACACACACACAATTTGCTGGGTATAGTGGCACATGCCTGTAGACCCAGATACTTGGGAGGCTGGACACGAGAATTGCTTGAACCTGGGAGGCAGAGGTTGCAGTGAGCCAAGATTGTGCCACTGCACTCTAGCCTAGGGGACAGAGCGAGACTCCGTCTCAAAATAAAACATAAGTAAATAAATTCCTTTACCTTCACTACCAACATATCTCCATACTCAATCAACCAAGCACCCCTTTTTCCCCCAGCAGCTCTGTCTACTCAATCTGGTATAGCAAGTAAGAGATAAAATCTCTACCCTTAATCAAGGAGGGAGTTTCCAGGTTCATTCTCCAGGTAAATGAAAGGACTATAAAGAAATTAGATCAGAGCATGATAAAATGTTAAAATCTACCAAAGATCCTGTTTCTCCATCTCTCCTTCCACCCTGGGGTCCCACCTGGTACTCCTGGGCAACCTCCTCCATGAGGAACGTGTGGTGACCACGGTGCTCCTCAGACCGTTCACAAAGCCAACAAATGACCTTCCCATCATCCTCACAGAAGAGCTGCAGCTTTTCTCCATGGTCTGCACAAAGAACTGCTTTCAGCTGCTTCCCAGCGCCCAACACCACCTCTCTGAGCCTCCCCGCTATGTTGGCCAGATGTCGATTAGGCCGCAGGTTCCCAAGCTGGTAGCCGGTCTGGCACACAGGGCAGCTTCTTTCCCCTTCTTGACCAATCACTGATTCCCTGCTATTCGGTGTGATGCAGGCTTGGCAGAAGCTGTGGCCGCAGTCTAGGCTCAGGGGATCTGTCAGGAGCTCCAGGCAGATGGGGCAGGTCACCTCTTCTTGTATGTCCACCAGTACTGTTGAAGTCATTGTGGCTACTTTCCTGGTTCCTGCCTGCCCAGCCCTGATTTCTAAGATGTTTCCTGCTTGTAGAATCCTAGGTAGATAAGCAAACAAAAAAGGCTCATGTTAAGAAAGGAGGGAGAATGAAGGGATACTGACTGCCCCGTCCTGGATAAAGAGGTCAGACACCTGGGGTAACAAGGGCTTCTCATTCTAATTTCTAACACGTTCTTTATCCTAGCTCATACAAGACACCGATTTCTTCCCAGGTTAGAGCAGTGGTTATGATTTCCTCTTGCTCCTATTGAATGGAGTGACAAACTGAAGTCCTGGAAACGAGGGGCCTGTGTAAGTCACTGTCTGTGTGACCTTTTCTTTTTTCTTTTATTTGAGAAGGAGACTCACTCAGTAACCTAGGCTGGAATGCAGTGGTGTGATCTCAGCTCATTACAACCTCTGCCTTCAGGGTTCAAGCAATTCTCCTGCCTCAGCCTCCCGAGTAGCTGGAATTACAGGTGCACGCTTCCACACCCAGCTAATTTTTGTATTTTTAGTAGAGACAGAGTTTCACCATGTTAGCCAGACTGGTCTTGAACTCCTGACCTTAAGCGATCTGCCTGCCTCGGCCTCTCAAAGTGCTGGGGTTACAGGCATGAGCCACCATGCCTGGCCTGTGTGACCTTTTCTCACCCAAAACATCTCCTCAATGTTAAAAGTGCCCCAAACACACTGCTGCCTCAGGATTTTTGCATTTGCTGTTCGTGATGTAAGGATGACCCTTTACTTTGCTATCTGCATAACTTACCAGCTTCTTAACTATTCCCTTATCAGAAGGGTCTGCTCTGACGAGCCTACTTAACGCATAGCCACCATATAGTCAATTTCCACATACTTGCCTTGTTTTACTTCTTATACCACCTAACATAGATCTTTACTTGCTGAATCCTCTCAATGAAATGTAAGCTCCATGAGATCAGAGACTGTTTTTGTTCATTGTTGTATCCTTGGCAGCTAGCACAGAGCCTGACATATAGGTCCTCACCTTTTGATGAATGAAAGGTCAGAACCCCATCATCCTCAACAGTGATTATCTGTGACTTTTCTCATGAGCTCTTTCACCTCTTTGCCATCACTCTGGCATTACTCTCTGGTATCTGATCTCTGAAACTGTGCAAACACTTCCATCTCTTAACAGCCATGCTCCACATAGAGCACTCTCACCCCATAGGCTCCCCTTCTCAGAAAAAAACAAAAAACAAAGAAACAGCAATGGCCACAATAAGGGGAGGTAATTTTTTGTTGTTGTTGAGACTGAGTCTTGCTATTGCCCAGGCTGGAGTGCGGCGGCGTGATCTGGGTTCACTGCAAACTCCGCCTCCCGGGTTCAAGCGATTCTGGTGCCTCAGCCTCGAGAGTAGCTGGGATTACAGACAAGTGCCACCACACCAAGCTAATGTTTGTATTTTAGGTAGAAACAGGGTTTTGCCATGTTGGCCATGCTGGTCTGAAACTTCTGACCTCAAGTGATCCACCCACTTCGTCCTCCCAAAGTGCTGGGATTACAGGCATGAGCCACTGCGCCCAGCCTGGGGGATGGTAATATTTTTACAACTCATGATTCTGTCACCAGTTGTGATTTAGAAATCACATTCTCCTGCTTTCTCTATCCTTCATGGGACAACTTTGCATAAACAAGAGTATTCTCGATTCTTCAAGAAGAAACATTAAGTGACTTTACAAAATCATGCACCTTGTAAGTTGTAGAATTGGCCTAACCTAACCTTTCCAGGGTCCCAGTTCAAAGCTTTGTCCTCAGACTCATAACTTTAACCAAAGACAGTCAGTGGTAAAGGCTGTAAAGGTCAGGCACGGATCAAGTGTTTTTGAAGTATGGAAACGGGAGAGATCCTATTTGATGATGGGATTTTGCCAGGGCCTGTCTTAAACTTCAGCAGGATCCCAAGGGGGCCCATATGTAAGGAGAGGTGGCCGGTAAGGCAGTTGAGGCCTTATATTTTCATTGAGAAATACTATCTTTATTCTCTATTCATTTTTCTTGGAACAGTTCTGTTGATAAATTACATTACCATTGTTTAAAATCACACCAAGAATACTCTTTAGAAATTTTTAAAAACTGTTTCCAGCATTGAGTTATTTTCATTGGGGGACATTTGTTCTGCTTGCCTACCTGGAGTTGTGTTTGGGACACCAAAGAAAAACCAGCTAACACTGCCTATTTGAAGGTGCTCTGGCCGTGGTCCCATGTGTGACCTTGTTGTACTGGACAGGCCACAGTAGGTAGGGAGCAGGTAGAATTCTCTAATTTGTCTTTGGCTGGTTTCCCAGCAAAAACAAATATATACTGATGTAAAAAACATGGTCTGTGTGGGCCTAAACACAGGTCCTGTAAATTGTACCAATTTACCTCCATCTCGAGGGTCTGATAGATTTAAAAAGTATATCAAATTGCCTTCTAACACTCCCTCTAGAAGAAAGGGCCTGAGAAAGCGTCTCAGATAAGGGCAAGAAAAGGTCATGGGACATAAGCATAAGCCTCCTAGTGGCCCGGCTGGAGGGTCTCGTGAGCTGTAAACAGGTCCTCGGTGCTGCCATCTAGTGTTCTATGGTGCTCCTGCAAGTACCGGCCTGGGTCTTTAGCTTTGCCATGCTTAGCAGCAGCAATGCTCACAGCAAATATTTACAGACCATTATGTACTCAGCACAAATTTAATTATTTTGTATGCAATAACTCAATAATTCCACATAACAACATTATGAATGTCCCTTAAATCTCATTTCATAGTTGTATAAACTGAGATTTAGTAGATCCTTCAAGTGGTGGGGCTGGTTTTGAATGCAGATCCGCAGGCTACAGAGCGGCAGCTCTTATTACCCCTTTATATTCCTCATCTCCATAAAGCGTGCAAAATATAATTTTTAACAAATTGATGAACTCTGTACATCTAACTGGCAGTACTAATTCATGTGACAGATGTATTTACCTATCATCTGAGAGTTTTTAACCGAATTAATCACATCTATGGGAACTGCGTTATTATTTCCCTTAATACCGCCTGCCATACCCATATCATCTCACTTAGCACACTGCACTATAAGGCTCTATTGCCTTTGATAAAGCATTATGAGGGCAGAGGACCAGTCTCACTTTATCTTCCAGGTGCCCTAGACCTTAGCACTGCAGCTAACACAGGAAATGATCAATTAACTTTATAATGGATTGAAAATTACAACTTACTGCTGAGCTTACAGTTGGCCTTGATGTTGGCACTAGAGTATAGAAATAAATGCGCTATCTTATGAAACTGTTACTGTTAAAAAATAATTGTGTTGATATTATATTGCTATAATTATTTTTCAGACCAAGTCTCGTTTTGTCACAGGCTGGAGTTCAGTGGTGTGATCTTGGTTCACTGCAACCTCTGCCTCTCGGGTTCAAGTGATGCTCCTGCCTCAGCCTTCCGAGTAGCTGGGACTACAGGCACGTGCCACCACATCCAGCTAATTTTTGTATTTTTAGTAGAGACAGGGTTTCACCATGTTGGCCAGGATGGTCTCAATATTTTGACCTCGTGATCTGCCCGCCTTAGCCTCCCAAAGTGCTGGGATTATAGGTGTGAGCCGCCATGCTCAGCTTGATATATTTTAATTGAAAATCCAATTCCAATCCATCTTCCCCAACAAACATATGCACACTTTCATTTCAGGCAAAACTGTACTTAATACACTCAGTTCTCTTGAAGGAGAATTACTGCCTCATAAATGGAATGTAGTAATAGCTCCAAACTGGAAAGAATCCATGAGATCACTAACTGGTAAATGAACAAACTGTGTTGTATCCATACAATGGCATATTACGAAACAAACTGCTAATACATACAACAAGATAAATCTCAAAAGCATTATCCAAAGTGGAAGAACTCAGACATCAAATTTAAGTTACTGTATGATGCTATTTATATGAAATCCTAGAAAAGAGAAAGCTATCGTATTTGAAAGCACATCAGTGGAAGCCAGGGCCCAGGAGTGGGAGAAGAAGATGAACAGCAAAGGGCATAAGAAAATTTGAAGGATGACAGAAATACCCTTTATATAACATGATCATGGTGGTGGTTACAACTCACAGAATTGTATGTTATGCTTAAAATTTATAACTTACTAGATATAAATTATAACTTAAACCTGACAGGAACAAAAAAATACAAGAAAAATTAAAGGCTTGGTTTCTTATCTTCAAAGCATAATGGAACTGTGCTGTCAAACATGGAGCCACATGTGGCTACTGAGCATTTGAAGTGCGGCTACTCAGAAATAAGATGTTTTAAGTACATGATGCACATTGGATTTTGAAGATTTAGCTTAAAAAAATTGAGGTATCTTATTAATAATTTTTTTATATTGATCATATCATATCCTAACAGGATTTTGCATATTAAAATGAATTTTGCCTGCTTATTTTTAATGAGGCTACTTGAATATGTAAAATTACCTATGTGGCTTCATTCTATTTCTATTTGATTATATGTCTTTTTTTGTATGTAATACACTGCTTTCGATATTCATCTCATAATATTACTCTGCTTTAGAAAAAAATTCTTGAGCAGAAAAAAGATGTGAGAGTTGAGGTCTCTTGTGAAAGTTGAGGCTTGGGAAAGAATTGTGAAGGAGGGGAGCATACGTTTAGATTAGATTTGAGTGACCCTTGCCCACACACCAGCAGCCCTTGCTGCCCACTGCAGCTGAGAGCAGCCCAAGGGAGAGACGGGAGGCTGCCAGTTTCCAACTGAGACCAAGTCTCCAGAGCAGTGAGAGAAGGCATTCTGACGGCGAGGAGTGCATATCAGGAGAGCCTGCAGTCCCAGAGCCCAGTGGATCAAATTAGCAGTAGAAAAGAGCCCAAATTCACACCCAGGTGGGACCAATTAAATCAGAACCAGATGCCAGAAAAGAAGGTCTGCTAACTAGCAACACTGCAACCACTTGGGGTTCTTTACGAAGAATCTCAGTCTTTCCTGGAATATTCAGAATCTGCACTTTAATAAGTTCTCTAGGTGATTCTTATACACATTAAGGCTTCAGAAGCATTGCCCCAGAGAAAGGACCCTCTTTCCCAAAAGTGGATGCAATTTAGGGCTCAAAACAGCTAGAAGAGGGAGGGGGACAGAGAATGGCTTTCTATTTAGATATGAAGCATCTACTAGAGTGGAAGCTCACATCGGTATCAAAATGGTTTCAGAATAAAAATTAGTGACTGAGCAGGGGGATATCGGGGCTGGTGTAGGTTGGAGGTTCAGAGTTCGGAATCATAGAGCAGGCCTGTCCACCAGCGGGGAGCTCTAGTGAAAGTGGAATAAAATAGGTGGCAATTGCATTTATAAGTGAGTTGGGCATGAGTTCTTGCACTTTAGGAATAACATTTTTTTAAATCTTTATGTAGGGTTATATTTAACCTATTATCTGGAATTGGTTATCTAACAGATAGGACTCAATAATATTTGAATTGGAACACGGTTTCAAAAAAAATTTAATTTCCACTTCAAAAGCATTTCTACTCCCTGCATTTCAGAAACCTATAATTTAAAATTTGTTTTGATTGGGCATTTTTTTTTAAACCTAGGCATGGAGTTTGCCAGTGATAATGACCATAATTTCAACATTGTCAGGCAGCCTTCTACGTGTTTAAATCTGTCTCACTGAATCCTCACCAAAACTCTAGGATATACACATTACTTCGTCCGCTTTATAGATGGAAAAAACCAAAGCTCAAAGAAGTCAGGTTAACAGTCTTTGGGCACACAGCCAGTGTCTGTCAGAGTCTGGATTTGAACACATCTGACTGAGGCATCTATGCTCCTAACCACACATTTCTGTCTCTATTGAATGATTAAATAAAAAGTCTCTAACTTCAGTGGGCTCACTTGCAGTGAGGAAGAAAAATAAATAAAGATAAAATTATCTATATAATGAGTTCCGAAAGGGAAAGGACCTATCTCTTTTACTGCTCTGTCACCTCTGCCAGAAGTGACAGTAAGAGCCAATCAACAGAACGGTAGACATCCCTCTTCGACTGGCACACCTGGGGAATGAGAAGCCGGACAAATTCCAGATGTAAGCAATATCAGGTGGTCAAAGTTCTTCAGAGCAATCCAAGGCGTCTTAAACTAATTTTAAGGAACAGAGGGCGCTCACTCGTCTTTTATCTAAACTCAACCACGCATATCTCCGCTCCGGCGCGAGAAAGGCGGGGACTCCCTCCTCCGCCAGCCTTTGGCCTTTGCACAGACAGACCCACAGGTCTAGAGACTGCGGAAGGCTCATCTCCCAACTCCCTCTAGGAGACTCCTCCCAGGGGCCGCCTAGGATGGAGGATAAATGGTGCTCACTTCCTGGAGTGGCCAGGCAGGAGATGGGGGGAGGGGATGGGGGGAAGGGATGCTGACTCTGAGTCCACGCCTGACAAACGGTTTGCCGCGACTCCCTAACGCAAAGTTTCCGGAGCTGCCTCCCCTACATAACTTTAGCTTCTAGAATCGAGGTTTAACTCTCACTACCCTTTGACGGCCTGTTCCCAGCTGCAAAGGTGCCTCTTCTGTGCTCCCTTACCAAACTTGAGTCAACTCAAAACCGCAGAAGTCTCTCTCACTCTTCTTCCACCCGTGAACCCCTAACCCGACCTACAGGGCGGGTCAAACTTTTCAGACAAGCAGGAACAGTGGTGGCTGGCCAGAAAATGAATTTGCTCACTAACCTGGAATCTGCGGCGTGGATCAGAGCCGAGAGGGCTTGCAGCAGCCACGTCCTCCACCCAACCCGAAAGACTCAGGGGAGAAGGGGCGGGACCAGGGGAGGAGGAGGGTCAAATTGTCCGCACCGCGGGACAGCCACCGGATTCCATAGGTGTGTGGTCACCAGTGCCCATCAGGTGGTAAGGGAGATCAAGATCGTTTTTGAAGGCGGCAGTGCAAAGCTGTTCATCTTACCTGATGAACGGCAAATCCGGAGGCCTTTGAGAACCCCCGAAGGCCAGATACGACCCTTGTAAATTGTCTGCAATGTACTGTAGCTTTCCAATCATATCAGAGTTTAATCACACTGATAATACACCTGTACTCCATATAAACATATTAATTTAAATATATAAATTAAAAAAATAAAGTTCTACAAGTGAGTAAAAGATGACCCCTTTGCATAGTGGCATGTTTTGCAAGACGATCATTAAAATTTATCAGTTTAAAATTACATATATGTATGTATAAAGCTGTGTGTATGTATCTGTGATTCTGACCCATATAACTAGAGGACAATAAATCTTTGCTTTTATTTAGGTCTATGAATATACATAAAGCTTATAGAGCCTCAGAACTCTAACTATAAGGTTTCAATAGCACGAAAACTCTGAGAAGAAAAGAATGTCAAAGTTCCTCCCTAAGGAGACTGATTAGATGAGTGTCACCTAGCTTAGAAGGTGGGCTGGGGAGGGAGGTATAGAGAAAGAGGGGACTGCGGTGTCCACATAAAAGTCAGGACAAAGGATTGGGCAATAGGGAGATAACTGAGTTAAGTATAAAGAGGTTTCTCTGAACAGTCCCCAGGCAAATGGAAGGTCATTGAAATCTCATAATAAGAAGTGGAGACATGTGTCACTATTTCAGCAAGCACCTCATGTCTGCAGGCTTAAGAAGCACGAAAAGGGTATTTCAGAATACCCCTTGTGTGGCTTTCTTCATAAGAGTTTTAGGTATGGCTGCCTCCGTCTTGCCCACGGATGACACTGCAGGTCAAAGCCTGCTTATGCTCTGAGATTCTCCTGGCCCCACCCAAACTGCCCAGTGTGCACACCAACCTGCCACTGGCCCAGCCCACATTTAAGTCCCTTGAAATACAGAATGGTAGGATTGACACCCAGAGGGTTAGAAATATTGAAGAAGTGATGGAGAAGCCCAACCCAGAGTCCCTTCTCAGGCCATTTTCTAAGAGCTAATATAAATGGAAGTAACTTACAGGCTCCATAGTCTTCTCAGCAAAAAACTTCATTTCTGGGGCCAGTAGGCTCAGTTAAAAAGAGGATGTTGGGTGGGTGTGGTGGCTCGCTAATAATCCCAGCATTTTGGGAGGCTGAGGTGGAAGGATAACTTGAACCCTGATTTTGAGGTCAACTTGACCCTGTCTCAAAAAAAAAAAAAAATTAGCCAGGTATGTGCCCATCCATAGTCCCAGCTACTTGGAAGGCTGACAGGTGGGAGGAACACTTGAGCCTGGAAGGTCGAGGCTGCAGTGAACCGTGATCCTGCTACTGCACTCCAGCCTCTGTGACAGGCAATAACCAGTCTCAAAACAAAAAAGAAAACAAAAACCAAAAAAACAGAATAAAAGGCTGTTTCTTGGTGTGCGGAGGTTTTTTTTTGTTGTTGTTGTTATTTGCTTGTTTGCTAACCAAGGCAGGTTTTATTTTCTCTCTAACTAATTTCTCATCTTGAACAAGGAGACTGGGCATTCTGACGGTTGAGAAGAAATGAAGGTACTTGGCAATAATTCAAGGGGTCTCAAAAAGTTAGACATAAATTTACCATATGATCCATCAAATCCACTCATAGGAAACTACTTAAGAGAAATGAAATCATGTCCATGTGAAGATTTGTATACAAATGTTCATAGCAGTTTTACTCATATTAAAAAATGGAATTAACCCAACTGTTCATCAAGTATTGAATGGATTGCAAAAGTATTCCCAATACAGTGGAATACTATCAGTGTTAAAAGGGAACCAAGCATGTGGGATTCAGAGGTTGGGGGGGTGATGTGATGCATTCAGTAGGACAGGTATGAAGGTAATGAAGGCACAGATTTGCTAACAGCCCCAAGTCCCTGAGTACTCAGCGTTCTTGTGGTTCTAGGCTTAGGACCCACTGCTGCAGTTCTAGACTTGGGGTGGTATCAAGGGATCCAGCCTGTTACTGTAACAATACTCAATATATTAAGTACTCAGTATATACCAGAAATGTTTAGTGCACAGGTTGAGGTGTCAAGATTTCCTAATAGCAGTAAGTGGATATTAACATTTGATAGGAAAGAGTTTTCAGGAAAGTAAACAGGACCATGACAAGGTCACAGAACATTCTCACAGCCAAATAGGGATAAAAATATATGTATATACATAAACTCAGGATATAGATTTTCTGTGAGTAAATCTCTAATACCCTCTAATACATTTTCTTTGAGGAAATCTCTAATATGTTCACAGGAGATAGACTTCCTGGAAAAAATGTCTAGCATATTTTATCAGTACAACTTGTTTGAAAGCAGTGTTAGATGATTGCTGTGGTCAGAAATGTTTCCCCTCTTCTCATGGGAAACCCTCCTTAACTCATTAGTACCAGTTGGGAGCTGATGGGAACAAAGGAAAAGAAAAAAGTAGGTATTGCAAGGCCAAGATTAAGACTCAGGGTGGTTTATGCTTGAGAATTCAGGATAGCTTAACTGGATTTTCTGAAAGACAAATTGTTAACATCTGATTAGAGGAGGAACTTCAGTAAAACCAAAGAAAAACAAATTTCAGTGAGAAAGATTTCTTGTTGCAGAGGCTTAGGGATGTAGTAGAAACAAGCTACCAACTTTGTTTTCAGATGCTTCTGATCATCAAACATGGACCCAATTAATGTACGTTTTTTTCTCCTTCCTCCCTCTCTCTTTTTTCCATCCTTCTTTCCTTCTTGTTTTCCCTACTTTCCTCTCATTTTTCCTTTTTTCCTTTTTTCCTTCCTTCCTTCCTTCCTTCCTTCCTTCCTTCCTTCCTTCCTTCCTTCCTTCCTTCCTTCCTTCCTTCCTTTCTTCCTTCCTTCCTTCCCTCTTTCTCTCTCTCTCTCTCTCTGTCTCTCTCTCTCTCTCTCTTTCTTTCTTTTCTTTCCCAAGATGGTCTCACTCTGTTGCCCTGGGCTGGCATGTAGTGGCATGATCTCAGCTCACTTTAGCCGCAAACTCTCAGGCTCAAGCAATCCTTCCACTTCAGCCTCTCGAGTAGCTGAGACTAAAGGCACCCACCACCATGCCACGCTAATTTCTGTTTATTTCATAACGAAGAGATTTCACTGGGTTGCCCAGGCTGGTCTCAGATTCCTGGACTCAAGTGATCTGCCCACCTCAGTTTCGAAAAGTGCTGGGATTACAGGTGTGAGCCACTGTGCCTGGCCCCATCTTTCCTTTGATATTTTCTATTTTCTTCCTTTCTTTCTTCTTTTTTAAAATTTATTTTGTTCTTTCTTTTCAGCAGACACATATTAAATTATATATGTTGTGTAGCACAGTATTTAAGATGATAGACTCTGAAACCAGTTTTGCCAAGATTCAAATCTTAGCTAATTTACTTACTATCTGTATGATTTGTGGAAGTTACTTAACCTCTTTTGGGCCTCGGTTTCCTTATCTGTAAAATACCTACTGCGTAGAGTTAATGTGAAGACTAAATATGCACGTATACGTAGAGCACTTAGGACAGTCCCTGAGACACAATAGATTGTCAATTATAGGTAGCATTATTAACTGTAATGAAGTAGCAAGCATTTGGCAGGGCTCTGGAGTAATACCAATGAGTAAAACATGAATTTTGCTCTGCATATATTTACATTCTAGTCAATTTGAAGAAAATCAAGCAAGTCACTTAAATATAGCTTTTTGTTTGTTTCCTGTTATCTCATTTTCTCGAAATCCCCTTTCTAGATAATCCTATCCATTTTCCTAGCTGACAAAGCTCTAACATTAACTGTAGATCTGACCTCTTTTGGGCTCCAGAGTCCATGTGAGTAACTCACAGGTAAAACAAAAACAAGATGTTGTAACCTCAGCAGACTAACCTGGTTCAACTTTTATGTGTCAAAGTTGTGAGCTGTTTTTCAATTGCCATAGCCCCCCAAGCTAAAGGTCACGTAACCTGAACATGCACTGATAAACCAGGCATGCGACCACAGGTGGCACCCAAGTGCTCAGACTAAAAAGTAGGGACTGAATAAAGAAGGGACATCACATGGCAGAATTCAGGATTTAATTAGATTGAGCCCTTGTATCACCCCATGGCAGGATCCAATCAGATCATGCCTGCCAGTATCACCTTATTGCAAGATCCAATCAGATCATACATCATTATTCATTTCTTCTGTCTCCTTGCGAGTGTACTTGCAATTAAGCTTTGCTTTTCTCAAAAGGTGCCATGATATTGGCTCGTATGGATGTATGTCAAGAGGCAAGCCTACTCATTTCTCAGTAACAGTATATAATATTAATGTTTATTTGCCCACCAGTTTGTTTATTCTCCTTCATTACTTATCTTGATGAATGGTACAATTCACCTTTTTAGTTTCCCCAGAAACAATGAACTCCTAAATCCTTCCCTCTTCCTCACCCCAACATTCAATTTTTGTACTTTTAATTTTTCCTTTTGAAGAACTTTTATTCATTTGATTTACTTCTCTTCATCTTTACTGTCACTATCTGGTGCAGATGCAAGTAGACCATTCCTATAGTCCACTAATTTGTCTTTTTTATGTTAGCTTAATTTCTGCTAAGAAATGGTTTAAAAATAAATAAAATAATGAAGTTTATAGACATATAAAATAAACACATGCTGAAGATTTCTTTAGTTAATTAAGGAGAGAATCCGCAGGGTGGTGTAACCAATCCAAAGGAGAATTTAAAAACACACATAAATATAGGCGATTAGAAAACCTTGCCATGAATTTACATAGAGATGAAAACAAGTCAACATCCACAATAGAATAATCAAATACATGTTTATTTGAGACAATTAATTTGCATTTCCATGGGCAAAATCACTTGCATGATTTTCAGCTCAATATAATTTACATAATAAATTATATTAAGCTCAAAGACAATAAGAAACTAAGAAAAATCAGAAGAGTATACTAGATGAGTAACCACTTTTTATATTTTAAAATCTTTCATAGTTTTTTCTCTAAGATTCCATCTACAGTGACAATTAGACTGACCAGTTTAAAATACAAATAAATATGCTCCATTGTATTTATTATAACCTCTCAGCTTGGATTTTCGAGGAAAAGAAAAACTTCAGTTGTCTGAGATGGGTATGATAAAAACGTGTGGCAAGACATAAAGCCGGAGAACAAGACAGGACAGTTTACAACAGTTATGTGTGTCATACTACTGAAGTTGAAACTTAACACACAGGCAAAAAGCATCACTGAACAATTTTTAGTTTTGGTCTCTGTGTGTGACAGGATTATTTATTTATTTATTTATTTATTTATTTTTGAGATGGAGTTTTTGCTCCGTTGCCCAGGCTGGAGTGCAATGGCACAATCTCGGCTCACTGCAACTTCTGCCTCCTGGGTTCCAGCAATTGTCCTGCCTCAGCCTCCCGAGTAGCTAGGATTGGGTTGTATAGTGTGTTAATATTTTATTTTGTTCTGTGGGTTGTCTTTGCACTCTCTTCAAATGATTGTATCATTTGAAGCACACATTTTTGTATTATTTGAAGCACACATTTTTTGTATCATTTTGTATCATTTGAAGCACACAAATGATTGTATCATTTGAAGCACACATTTTTAATTTTGATGAAATCCATTTTTTTTTTGTCTCCATACTTTTGAAGTCACATCTGGGAAGGCTCTGCTTAATTCAAGACATAAAGATTTACTTCTATATATTTTTCTAAGAGTTTTGTAGCTCAGCTCTGACATTTACTACTATCATCTATTTTAAGTTAACTTTTTGTTTTCTGTGTGAGAGAGGTATCCAATTTCACTGAGTAAGTTGAAGGGGTCTGGAGGTAACAAAAATGCCTAAACCCTACTGCTTTAATATGGAGGACAATGTGCTTAACTAGGTGTTATAGAGTACAGACGGAAGGAAATGGATTTTCAAAATTGGTTTTCTCTCCACATAATTTGGTGACAATGTGTAGGGGTGGGGATTAAGAATAAGTAACTCTAGGCCAGATGTAGTGGCTCACACCTGTTATCCCAGCACTTTGAGAGGCGGAGGCAGTTGTATCACTTGAGGTCAGGAGTTCGAGACCAGCTTGGCCAACATGGTGAAACTTTGTCTCTACAAAACATACAAAAATTAGTCAGTCATGGTGTCGGATGTCTGTAATCCCAGCTACTCAGGAGGCTGAGGTAGGAGAATCACTTGAACCCAGGAGGCTGAGGTTGGACTGAGCCGAGATTGCGTCTTTGCATCCCAGCCGGAGCGACAAGAGTGAGACTCTGTTTCAAAAAAAAAAAAAAGAAGAAGAAGAAGTAACTCTAAATGTACACCAAGTTTTCTGACTCACATCTTAATGAAGGACATTAAAAGGAATAGGTGAATTGAAATGAAGAATGCAAGTAAGAGAAGTGAGGTGAGCATGCCAATGGAACGTATTTCCAGGGAAAGTGCCTTGAAGGAGCAGAGAAAAAAATCCAGGGAAAAATTTCAAAGGAGAACTGATAGCAAAGAAGACAGATGTTTTGGTTTGGGAAGGAAAAGATTCAAAGGAAGGATAATATCTAGCACAGGAATTAGCTCAAAACTCATTTTATCTATTAAAAGAAAAGCTTTAGGCAAATTAAATTTCACAGAATTTAACTGAACAAATGAAAATGATTCATGGATTGGGCAGCCCTCAGAATCAGAGCCAATTTGGAAAGACTCCAGCATGCATGATCGGAGAAGATTTCTGTACAGAAGAACGGTGATATGTAGAAATGGAAGTAAGGTACAAGAAACAGCAGGCTTGGTTATAGCTCAGCATTTGCTTATTTGAAAATGATTTGAACAGTGGTTAAAGTATGGCTGCTGAGCTTGGCTGAGATTTAGCTATTGTTTTTTTTTTTTTTTTTTTTTTTTTTTCAGACAGAGTCTCACTCGGTCACCAGGCGCCAGGCTGGAGTGCAGTGGCGTCACCTCGGCTCACTGCAACCTCCGCCCCCCGGGTTCAAGCAATTCTCCTGCCTCAGCCCCCCAAGTAGCTGGGACTACAGGCGCGCGCCACCACGCCCAGCTAATTTTTTTGTATTTTTAGTAGAGACGGGGTTTCACCATGTTGACCAGGATGGTCTCTTGACCTCGTGATCTGCCCGCCTCGGCCTCCCAAAGTGCTGGGATTAGGCGTGAGCCACCACGCCCGGCCTCTAAGATTTAGCTATTGTTACAAAAGCATAGTACTAAGATAGGTTTTCAGTTTGCTTACCAAGTTAGGCTGTGGTTCACAAGTAAAACTCAAGTGTGGGAGTATGGAGGATATATTTGTCCAGATTTTAGTTTAATTAACATTTCAAAAGCTTTTTTTTTTAAAACAAGAGAGATGAATAAATCGAATAGTTCATAAATGACACCATTCAATACAACTTGCATTTCTTCTATGACTTGTATGTCTCTTAAGAGTGTTAAGTTTAGCCAAAATCTGTCTTCTTACATATTTTAAATTCTCCATACATAGTGAACTGTCACCCAACCGGATATGTAAACAGACTGTAACTTACTCTTGTATCAGTCACAGAATTTCAGCCAATTGAAATTAATTGCCTTTGCAAAAATTTTAACAAGAGAAATCTAACCTAACTGACTTTACCTTGCTTCTAATCTCACAAGCTAATTACCTTTGTTAACTTTAAAACAAAGACAATACTAGTCCTTTACGAAAACTAACCCTCTCCTTGCTTGAGAACCAAAACCATCTTTGTAAGACTAATGAAAGCCCACAAGATTAGGATTATGGAAGGAGCTTGAAATTTGCTAAAATGTAGGTGTAGTTACAGAAGAACCAGCCATTGTTCTCCAGCCTGCTTTTTTATGATTCCTTGCTGCTCTGTAGTAATGTGGCCAAAGGTCACAAGATTTGTGACTTCCCCAGTTGCTCCTGTAGATAACATCACTATTGTAGAACCTAAGACTGGTCTTTTGAGATGTGTTCAGACCAACTGACTCCACTTGAATCTGTTACTCATGACTCAACCAATTCTGGAGCCCCCACACAGAAACTGACACAGAGCGTGAGGACCATTTTCCTCACCCTTATGATTTCAACCCCAGTCAATCAAGAGCATCCATTCCCTATTCCCTTGCCCACCAAATTATTCATAATAACCTTAGCCTCTGAGTTTTAGAGGGGGCTGATTTGAGTAATTACTACCATCCTTCGGTTTGGCTAGCTCTGTGACTATTAAGCTCTTTCTCTACTGTCATACGACTGCCTCTGAATTGATTTTTTCCTGTGCAGTGGGTAAGGAGAACCCATCGGGCAGTTGTACAATAAAAGGCAGCCAATTGTTCAAACCACGTTCAAATAAGCAAATGCAAAGCTGTAACCAATCTGGCCGTTCTTGTGTCTCATTTCACTTTCCATATGCCACTTCCTTTTTTTGGTTCATCAGTCTTTGACCATGCAGCAGTGCTGGAGTGTCTCTGAGCCTCTTTGGGTTCAGGGAGATCTTAAAGACCTCTTTTTTAGGCAATGGAAAGTGCAACTCTTGAATTGTTCTTTGCTCAATTTAACCCTGTTACATTCAATTTGTCTAAGATTTTTCTTTTCCTTTCTTTTTTTTATTTTTACAACGTTTGTTATATTTGATGAACCTACATTGACACATCATTATCACCCAAAATCTCTAGTTTACATTATGGATCACTCTTGATGTACTTTCTACAGGTTTTAACAAATGTGTAAGTACATTATAATGTCATACAATTTTACTTCCCTAAAAATCCTCTGTGCTCTATTCATGCCTTCCTATCCCATCCACTGGCAACCACTGATCTTTGTACTGTCTCCATATATTTGCTATTTCCAGAGTGTCATCTAGTTGAAATCACATAGTGTACAGCCTTCTCAAACTGGCTTCTAGAAATCTTTGTTGACCAAGCACAAATGGCCAGCTAGTGGGGGTTGACAAAAGGGGATCTATAGCTTAAAAGTCAAAAAAGAAAAACAATTAAAGATCTGAGAAAAAGCTTTCTCTTTGTCTTGGGAAAAGATTTTTCTTTCTTTTTTTTTTTTTTGAGACGGAGTTTAGCTCTTGTTACCCAGGCTGGAGTGCAATGGCGCGATCTCGGCTCACCGCAACCTCTGCCTCCCAGGTTCAAGCAATTCTCCTGCCTCGGCCTCCCGAGTAGCTGGAACTACAGGCACGTGCCACCATGCCCAGCTAATTTTTGTATT
>PVKV010026267.1:0-28281 GCA_004027835.1 Alouatta palliata | reverse complement strand
TCCTGGGTTCAAGCAATTCTCCTGCCTCAGCCTCCCGAGTAGCTAGGACTACAGGCACGTGCCACCATGCCCAGCTAATTTTTGTATTTTTAGTAGAGACGGGGTTTCACCATGTTGACCAGGATGGTCTCGATCTCTTGACCTCGTGATCCACCCGCCTCGGCCTCCCAAAGTGCTGGGATTACAGG
This sequence comes from Alouatta palliata, assembly GCA_004027835.1. NCBI lineage: Eukaryota > Metazoa > Chordata > Mammalia > Primates > Atelidae > Alouatta > Alouatta palliata. Next base: position 28,093 of record PVKV010026267.1, on the reverse strand, counting down.
CGTGAGCCACCCCGCGCCCGGCAAAAGTGTCATTTCTATGTAAACTAACTTCAATATCTTGAAAAACAATTAAGGATTAAAAGGCCAATTAATTTAGATAAAACAATTGTCAAATATTTGAAAAATCATTTAAACAAAAAGAGGATTATGAACTACAACAAATCCAGCTCTGTGTCTGTCCGGCCGCGCTCACAAAGGCGGAGCGTTTAGCACAAGTCTGGCAAGCAGTAAGCACACAGCAGATGTAAGTCATGATCATCATATTGGTCATCAATACACAAGCAGAGGAGGGGGATCAGAGCCTTGAAGGCAGGAAAAAGGCAACAGAAGCGGGAGACAGCACAGACGGGGTGGTCAAGGAAGGCCTCTCATGGACAGCACACTTCTGAGAACCAAAGAACAGAAAAGCAGCTGGGCACAGCAGGCACCCGCAGTCCCAGCCTACTCGGGAGAACGCGTCTGTGATGTATCTGAAGGAAGAATTAACAGGGCCGGTGGACGGCCAGGAGGATATGGATATGGGGTAAACCGTATCGCATTTATTAAGACAATGGGTGTGGATGGGGAACAACCCACTTTCCGCAGTGGATGAGTTGATAACCTCAGTCTCCGGGTACATGACGCTGGGGGAGGAAGAAAGGGAAGGTCGGGGTGGGCATACATTTGGCAGTCACCAGCATGTGGCTGGTATTACAGCCTCGGGAGAGAGGATACAGACAGCAGCAGGCTGGGCATGCCAGCATTTACAGCAGCACGCCAGTCACCTGAGGGTCAGTCACCATGACTGTGTGTGAGGGTGGGTCCTGGGAGGATATATATCAGCCCTTTGTATCCACCATGGATCAAAAGCGTTCAGAGGGAAAAATAAAACAATATAAAATAACAGTACAGAATTTTAGGCTGGGCATGGTGGCTCGCTCCTTTAATCCCAGCACTTTGTGAGGCTGAGGCGGGAGGACTGCTTGAACCAAGGAGTTCGAGAGCAGCCTGGGGAACATGGTGAAAACCCTGTCTCTACAAAAAAATGCAAAAGTTAGCCAGGCAAAGTGGCGAATGCCTGTAGTCCCAACTACTGGGGGGCTCAGGTGGAGGATGGCTTGAGCCTGGGAGGTTGAGAACGCAGAGAGCCAAGACGGCGCCACCGCACCCCATCCCGGATGACAGAAGAAGACTGTGTCTCAAAACGAACAAACAAAACTCAAAAGCCAAAAACCAAACAACACAGCATTTACAATACAATTAACCTAGACTTAAAGTATGCAGAAAGATGCGTACCGGTTAAACGCAGATTCTACGCCATTCCGTATCAGGAACTTCAGCATCCATGGATTTTGGTATCTGCAGGGGACTGGTTCCATGGCTGGCTTTTTCTTTTTCTTTTTTTGAGACAGAGTCTTGCTCTGTTGCCCAGGCTGGAGTGCAGTGGCGCAATCTAGGCTCATTGTAACCTCTGCCTCCCAAGTTTAAGCGATTCTCCTGCCTGAGCCTCCCAAGTAGCTAGGATTACAGGTGCGTGCCACCACGCCCGGCTAATTTTTGTATTTTTGGTAAAGATGGGATTTCGCCATGTTGGCTACACCGGTCTTGAACTCCTGATCTCAGGTGGTCTGCCCATCTTGGCCTCCCAAAGTGCTGGGATTACAGACGTGAGCCACTGCGCTAGGCTGGACCATATATTTTAAAGCTCTAGGTGCATCAGAGTTGAGAGTCACTGGTTTGGAAGCTCAGAGGAAGAGGAAAAAGAAAGAACTGGTGAAAGAGGCTGGAAAGACTATCCAGAGAGACTTTCTGGATAGAAACTCTGGGAGCAAGTGAGGCACTGAATTTTTTTCTCGATCAATGCTGCTTAACCGCCCCCTTCTGGGAGTGCTGTGGGCTCTGCTCAAGGCCAAGCAGGATGAGGGGACACAGGAGCCTCCAGGCACAGCTGGGGGGAGTGCAGAGGGATTCCAGTTAAACCCCATGCCAGATACTCTGGGTCCTCAGGCCTTATTTATTTCTTTTTCTCCTGACTCAGCCTCCCGAGTAGCTGGGATTATGGGCACCCACCACCATGCCAGGCTAATTTTCTATTTTTAGTAGAGATAAAGTTTCTCCATGTTGGTCAGGTTGGTCTCAAACTCCCGACCTCAGGTGATCCGCCCACCTCAGCCTCCCAAAGTGCTGGAATTACAAGCATGAGTCACCGCATCCCGGCATCATGCCTTATCTTGAGCAAATTTCCAGTCTCCTGGGATGAGGCCTGTATGAGTAAAACATATGAGGTTCGTTGTGCACACCCATAAAACCAACTGTATAAACACTTGCTACGGCTGTGATCGTGTGGACACACACGAATGAGCAAAGGTGGAAATGAGGGTATAATAACATTACTGTAGGTTCCACTCTGTGGGCACACTCTAGAGTGCTCGGGTGAGGAGTGGGGAGATCCACACACAATTCCTGGCCCCACATACCCCAGCAATGCAAGGCTTAGCAAGCCAGTACACCGCACCTCAGGGACCCCATGTGAACAATGAGGGCTAGACTAGACAGAAGGTCTTTGTTGTTGTTGTTGAATTTTAAATTCAATTTTTAGAAGTTAAAACGGCAAGGGGAGATGGTTTAACATGCAGGTTCCCAGACCCCACTCCCTCCTCCCGCATCAGCAAGGTAAGCAACTCAGAGCAGGATGGCACCCAAGGCCTCGGGAGCCGCCTGCCCTGGTCCGACCCAGTGCAAAGTCCTTGGGTTAGGTCATGGCAAAAATAAACAGTCCAGGAGATGATTTTATCTCCTTAGTCAGAAAACCTGAGCTGGAAAGCAAACAAGTCTTCAAAGGATTAGAGGTGAATACCAGTCGCTCGGTAAATACTGTTAGTTAATTCATTTGTTTCTAAACACGAGAGTTTCTCAAAATACTGTTCCATTGTTTGTTTTACTGTAAAGCAAACGATGGAATGGTATTTTGAGAAACTCTCATTTGTTTCGTAACCTTCTCTTCTTAGGAAAAAGACTGCCCCAAGTAAACTCAGAGGGAGGGTGGTCAGTAGATCATACACAGGTGAGATACGGATTTTATTTTTTTCTCAATCAATGCCGCTTAACCAAAAAGTTACACACAGCAGCCCCTGGAAGAAGGAACCACGAAGAGTTCCACAGCCACCTGACGACCAGTGCAGCAACTTTCACGGCTGGTATCTGCTGCCTGGTATGTGACCGCGGAAGCCTAGCGCACACACTGTCATTTCCACCAGGGATTACGGAAGTGTAATCTACAGGATGGAGGTGAAAATCACAGGGAGGAGGGAAACCTCATGTTCAAATTAAGCTGTATCAAGCTAAGTATCACCAGGGACAATGCCCTGAGCCATGAAAAAATCATGAATTTTGAATATGTTAGACACATATTTTATAAAAACAATCTACTGACAGATGCTAAAACTAAGGTTTTGATGGGTTTTTGTTTTTTTCTGTATTTCACCGAAGTGTTTTATTTTTAAACAAGAAGTCTTCTTGTCCCCTTTGTAGCTACTCTGAGATACTGGGCAAGAGATGGATTCAGACAAACTAGGTCTGAATCTGAGCCCCTCACCTTGTTAGGCCTGTGACTTTTTCCTAATTTCCCTGAGCCTCACCGTCCTCATCTGCAGAATGGGAACAGGAAGACTATTAAATTCAGGCCACTCTGAGGATTCCCCAGCACGCCGCAAAGACTGTATATTGACTGTGCATTCTCCCAAACGTCCCACAGTTGTGGGTATATTTGTTTTGTGGGTCATTTTAATTTTCTGTGTTTCTCAGACTCAGGAGTTAAAAATCCACCTGATTGGGAGAAGCACTAAAACTTCTCTGAAAAGGTCATTCTACCACCTGGTACAGGTAGATGCCCAAAGCTTTCTCGCCTCTTCTTAGGAAGCCAAGTGAGGGCCACCTTTAAAAGGTAAAGCCACTGTCTCTACTTGGGGGATGGCGTGCCGGAAGCAGCCGTGTCTGATCTGATGTGCGCGGTAATGTGTAGCTGGGCCTCTTCTCCAGGATTCCTCACCAAGGGGAGCGTGTCAGAACCCGGCAGGCGCTCCTTATCCCCATGCCCACCCACAACGGAGAACGTCTGCCCTCATCAATGGAGGTGCCTTGTCTTCTCACACGCCTCAAAACTGACTCGGCACACTGCTGAGTCACAGCGTCTCCCGGGTTACGCACGTGTAAACAAACACACGAAACCCAAAAAGGGCACCAGGCACACAGCAGGACTCTGAACCTGTGCCTTCTGGTGACCCCTCTGCCAGTTTGGCAAGGCTCACAGACCCTTGTTCAGAAGAAAATTTTGAGTACGTAAGACAAAATACGAAGGACTGCAAAGGAAAACAGTTGCATCTAAAACTTGAAAAACTCCGGGATGTGAACCATAACAGAAGAGTCTGTGACATCTGGTAAGTGTTTCTTTATTAAGAATAAAATAAATAAAAGATCTAAGTAAATAAAGTAAGACTCATTCCATGACTCCACATTCCATAGCACTGAGCCTTCCACACTTCCATGTCACCTGTAAAAAAAACAGCCCTACCCAACAGTAACATGAAATGAAAGATCGATCAGCACATTTAGCAACAAATGTAATTTCATGGCAGTGATGAGCAAAGGCAGGAATTGAAAGTGTCTGTTTCCACTGAAGCATGACGTGAAAATATCTGTGATATCTACTGGTGACAATATCACAGGTCCTGCTAATACCGCTGTGCCTGTGTGTGTGTATGTTCATAATTAAAGGAAATGCTGCATTTCAGATTGAAGCTAATAAAAACTAAAAGTGTAATTTTTTTCCCCTTTACTAGTTCATCGGACCCCTAAATTCTCTCTATAGATCCTTTAGTCATCGCAGGACCTGAGTGTGAGAGCTTTGCTCTACAGGGTCCTGTATTTAGGAGTTAACACCTGATCATTCAATTAACAGATATCTAGGAAATAGGTACGTTGCTCTAATAGCAGGAACCACAGAAGATACAGAATTAAGGGATGGCTTGATGCAAGCATGCTCTAAGAACTTTCAGAGTCTCCGCTCGACGTTTATTTTGTTTTTTCCAGTTTAATTATAAATTGTGTTACCTACTGCCAAACTCACCAGGATTTCTTCCTTTTTCTTAACTGTATAAACTAAAAACAAAGCAAGCAAACAAACAAAAAAGACACTCTCTCTGTTCAAGTCTGCTGTTAAACAGATTTTAGAAACTGTGAGCCCTTCCCACATCCATTTTATCCATCATGAAACCATCCCTACCCAACTGTAGGTATTTCACAGGCATGAAATGAGACACTTGGTGTAAAAGTTCTCTGAAAATCATGTGGTGTGGCCCACGGGTGGTCTTCCATTTACAATGGAAATGCGGGTGATTAATCAAAGTGTGAATGGTGCTGAGTGCAGTGGCTCACGCTTGTAATCCTAGCACTTTGGGAGGCTGAAGCAGGAGGATTGTTTGAGGCCTAGAGTTTGAGACCAGCCTGGGCAACATAGGAAGACCCTGTTTCTCAAAAAAAAAAATTTTTTTTAATTAGCTAGCCATGGTGGTGCATACATGAAGTCCTAGCTACTTTGATCCCAGGAAGTCAAAGCTGTATATGCACCACTGAACCCCAGCCTGGGCAACAGAGCAAAACCCTGTCTCAAAAAAACAGTGTATGAATGGGAACCAGGAGCCTCCTGTGGCAGAAACGGCCATGACAGCTACTGCACACTCACAAGAGGGTTTCCTAAGGGAAGGTCTCCCAAAAAATAATTCGGCTACAAACTCTACTGTCCTCCTGTGAATTATTTTGCAGATTTCCACAACCTGAAAAAAGTCAATACAAAATCTACCAAGGAGGTTTGCTTCAACTCTGAGTGCAAGTCTAACCGGCTTCATATCTCCCCGTGTGGATTATTCTGTTTTTATCCCTATCGAACCTGATTATCTGCAGTGTTCACAAAGACTCTGTAGGGTTTGAGTCAATGTAAGCAATTTTTTTTCTTATTAATATCTAATAAAGAGAACCTGAAAACATCCCTAGACGTACCCTGACGGAGAAACTTGTAGTACCAACTTGTTTATTATAAATGATCTCAATAATTCAATAAAATTGGAGAGATCAGCCTGTATCAGAAAAAATAATTACAAGAAATCTTTAGAGATGCAACGTAAGCCGGTTTTGAACCAAGTTATCTCCAGGTAGGAGGATTGCTATACTTTTTTTTAGGTGACACAGTGATACACAGATATGTAAATTATTGGTTGCCATAAATTTTGAAAGAGTGAAATTACTTCTAAAAAATAAATATCAGAAACATAAAGTATTAATTTTTAAAATTATCCTTTTTTTTCGAGTTTGCAATATCAAGTTTCACACCCTGGCCATCACGACCACACTGAAAACACTCGCCAAGTGTTCTGCTCACCCTACCAGGTATCAGCTCTGCAGCCCATCAGCAAGACAGGTTTGCTGCTGCTGCTGCAACATTTGGACTCTCCGAATAACCGCTTAGTGAGCTTTCACACAAGAGTTCTCAGCCTTGGTACACACGTCTTGCTATGCCACGTAAATGAGCAGCCTGGATGTTCCCAATATCTTCGGTTTTAAATTTAGACAAACTCCTTCCCAGTGAGTTTCTAAGGACTTGGGGTACTTTTGGTAAGAAACAGAAATAAGAACATTTTCAAATTCTTCTGTACAGTCAAAAAAAAAAAAAAAAAGTTGGCTCCCACCTGTAATCTCAGCAGTCTGGGAGGCCAACATGGGTGGATCACTTAAGGTCAGGAGTTTAAGTCCAGCCTGGCCAACATCGTGAAACCCCGTCTTTACTAAAAATGCAAAAATTAGCCAGGCAAGATGGTAAGTGCCTGTACCCCCAGCTACTTGGGAGGCTGAGGCAGGAGAATCGCTTGAACCCAGGAGGCAAAGGTTGCAGTGAGCTGAGATCGCACCATTGCACTCCAGCTTGGGTGAGAGAGCAAGACTCCATCTCAAAAAATAAGTAAATAAAAAGTTGGATCAGATGAAAATCTTACTTGGTCCCCACTCCTGTAAAATGTCTACGCAGAACATTTAAAACTGGGAGCTTCGATGTGGCTAACCCCTACAGCTGCATTTCTTTGACCACCTTTCCAGAGGTGGCAAGGCACAGCACGGGGTAGGCAGAACAAGATCTTATTTGGGGCCATGACTAAGAAGGACTGGTCATGACACTGCCGTCGCAACACACATGGACAACTACTTACGGAAGTATTTTAGCGTCTCTTCGATTTGCTCGGTTGTGAGGTCAATGTTGGCGTCGGGAGAAATGAGAGGTGTATGGAGCCAGTCGTCGTGGTCATAACCGTAGATGGTGTCGGCTCTTAACTTGTAATGGGGCAGCTGCTCCTCCAGAAGGCTGATGATCTCGACTTCCGGAAGGTCGGTGCTGTTGCACACATCTGAAGACAAGACCACCAGACATGAGCGCCGGGCGGGGCCACGGCCCTGCTGCTGCTAGGTAACTAAACCTGTGCCCTGCACGAAAAAGCCACGCAAGGCTAGATCAGGAGTCTTTTCCCGACTTAAATTCCATTCTCGAAACTTTGAATTTTGCAGGCTTACTGCCAAGACCAAGAAAAATGTCTCCAGCTGTTCAGTGTCCACTATTTAGGAAGAAAAGCCAAAATTTCTGAGCTTTTATCGTCTGAGTCTTTCCTCCAACCCTTTCTCTGGCCGTTCTCCTTCAAGCTTTCTACACTTCAGCCAAACCAGTATTAATTTTACCGATATGCCTAACTTCTTCCTGACACTCTTTTACCATTCAAGCTATCCCCTCATCTAGAATTTTGCCTTCATTTAATTTATTCATTCATCTGTTCATTCATTCACAGTTCCTTCCTTCCACCTATCCATCCATATGTATCCTGAGTACCAGAGGCAAAGAAGACACAGCGGTGAACACAAGAGTCACGGTCCTGCCCTTCTGACACTTATATCCTTAGGGGGCATCCAGCAATTATACCAATAGGTGCCCATTCTTTAAGGAATACTACCTGACATACTGGTGTTTTGAGTACACCAAGCAGAATTAATCTGCCTTACCCTTTCTATACTGACATGCCATTTTGTCAGAACTTCAGTTACTACACTTATTTTTTATTTTTTTTGAGACAGAGTCTTGCTCTGTCACCATGCAAGACTGCAGTGGTGCGATCTCAGCTCACTGCAACCTCCGTGTCCTGGGTTCAAGCAATTCTCCTGCCTCAGCCTCCCGAGCAGCTGGGACTACAGGCGCACACCACCACACCCAGCTAAGTTTCGTATTTTTAATAGAGATGGGGTTTCACCATATTGGCCAGGCTGGTCTTGAACTCCTGACCTCGTGATCCACCTACTTCGGCTCCCCAGAGTGCTGGGATTACAGGCATGAGCCACCACACCCAGCCGTTGCTACACTTATTATGTGTCTTAAGGATATTTCAGTATCTGACTTATCCTGTTGGGGGAGGGCAAACTTCCATACAGAGCTATCCTTGATCCACCACCTGTACCCCACAGCTCTTGGCCAGGCTGTGCTCAGGGGTGCATAAGAATGCCTGTGATGAAGAACCAGTTCACACAAAGCACGCGAATGCAGGCCTTCACACTGCAAACATGACAACACGGCAAACACAGCCAGGACGTGTACCCTACGTCTCTATCCCAGGGCTATTCATCAAAGGAGAACGCAGAAACTGAAGGAAGTGCTAACAGGTGAGTGACAACGCTCTGTCAGGTAACTCTGACGTCATCCTCTCTGTCAGCCCGTTTTGCAGGAGGCATTTGAGACTTGTGACAGAGACGGCCCACGGGAGCAGCGGTGGCTTCATCAATCCATAAATAGACCAAGTGCCTGTGGTGCACGCAGCTAGGCAAGAGAGGAGAGTTAACTTGGTGTTTTGTTCTAGGAATGAGTCTTCAACAAAGAAAAATTAATCAAAAGATAAGAATATTACTGAGGTCGATTCCATTTTTTTTAAGACAGTATCTCACTCTGTTGCCCAGGCTGGAACACAGTGGCACGATCTTGGCTCACTGCAGCCTTGACCTGCTGGCCTCAAGTGTTCCTCCCACCTTGGCCTCCCGAGTAGCCAGGACCACTGATTTGCACCACCACACCCAGCTAATTTTACTTTTTGTAGAGACAAGCTCTCACTATGTTGTGAGGTCTAATTTTACTTTTTGTACAGACAAGGTCTCACCATGTTGCCAGGTGGGTCTTGAACTCTTGGGCTCAAGCAACCCTCCTGCCTTGGCCCCCAGAGCGCGGGGATTACAAGCAGAAGAAATCTTGCTAGGCTGGAGGTCAATTCTCATCAAAGTCACCATACCGTGTTTTTGCTTTGAAATAGAAAAGAAAAATAAGAACCTGGATCAAGTGAAGGACCAAACTCATGCTTCAGTCTCCATCCCTTTCCAAGGTGTTAGAAAGGGCAGAGGAGAAAAAAAAAAAAAATACTTGTGACAAAACCACGCAACCTCATGGGAAAACAAAGAGGAGATGCTGAGGATGGACTAAAAGTAAGAGGTTTTCCTAAACATGGTAAGTTCTCATTAAAGGAGAAAGGGCCAGTCTTACATATGAGCACTGGTGAAAACATGTCTGCACACACGCAGGAAATGACTGGTGTGGTCAGTGGGAGTAGATCCTGGCATGCTCCACGCGGGAGGCAGCTGTCAGAGGGAGCAGGAAGGCCCTGGGGCAGGGATTCATGGCAGAACCAAAGCCAGGGAGCAGCAGTCCCTTCCCTGTTCTCCCTGCTCGAGCCAAGGCCGGGAAGGCAGCAAGGCAGTGACTTCGGGGGCTGCACACACTCAGGTAAGCACGGGACATGTGCCTGGAAGAAGAGCAAAGACCTCGTGTCTGATAAGAAGACCGTTCAGCAGATGAAAAAAATATGGATTCATGGGAAAAAAAGAGCGTAGTTATGACTCACCACCCTTTGGGCAGGCGCCCACTGAAAACACCTGTCAGCACCCACCCTCCAGCAGCTCCCCACCATCCCGTTCCCACGGCTCTCCCTCAACTCAATATGCAAAGCTTCGCCATAGAGCACGTCCACTCAGGGTGTCAGCATGGCTTTCCAAAATGCAAGGAAAGGGTTAAAAATAAGACAGTGAGGGCATGCAGGATTTTACCTGGAGTTTTAGGAAAGCAGTTCAGTCCTGGGGTGGGGTGCAGTGGGGGCTACATCACTTCTCTGACTCCGGGGGGAGATGTCACAGCAAGCACACATGGTATTTCAGCCAGCCAAAAACAAGACCAGACTTGCTCCCTCACTTTGCAAAGCTCTGCTGGGAACAGAAGCTGTCCTCCCCAAGGCAGAACAATAGCCCAACCTCGAGACAGAAGATTTCTCATATTTTCTCCCATCTCTCACTAGCAACAAACCACCATCCAAAGGTTCAAGATGGGCGGGTAATAAGCAAATATTTCCTCTTCTCCCATCAAGTAAAGAGTAAGTGTTGAGAAATGCTGAGTGTATGATAAAATACACTGTTCGCTAAGAACAGCTGCGAGGAAAACCTAGCTGCCCCCCAACACACACATTCTAAAGTAGCAAAACAGTATATGTATATCATACACTGGTGAAAACAATTCTTTCAGCATGGGACATGTGACCTGCCCCCGGGGCTCCCTTGCGGAGAATACTTTCTGGTACCAGTGGTAAGCAGACGCCAGCTGCCCACCTAGTTTATCTTGGTTCTATGAGAAAACACAGAACACCTGTCTGTGAATACGGGAACAGGGAAGGGACTGCCCCTCCCTGGCTTTGGTTCTGCCATGAATCCCTGCCCCAGGCCCTTCCTGCTGCATCACCTGTTCAGAGAGAGTAACTACGTGGGTCAGCGTCTGCTCGAGACCCTCAGCCCGGAATGCTGTCAGCCCCTGAGGCTCTCAGCTCAGAAGGCTGTGGGCCCCGGATAGTCCCACTTGGCTGTTCTATCTGGGTGTCTGCTTTTTACTGCCTTCAGCACCGCCTGGGTGGGGTCTCTACGGCCGAGCTGGTCTCGGTAAGTAAGTTCCCATGAAGTTCATCTCTGGGAAAGACCTCACAGCCATAAAATGGTAACTGAGGGAGCATGGGGTCAAACAGGGCTGACACCCAGCCAGCAGCATCTGGCTAAACATGGATCTGATCAAACTATCATTCCACAGCAGCTCCACATAAGTCAGTGCCAGCCTATCCCTAGCGGAGCAGGCAGGGAACCAACACATTCCCGCATGACACACCTACACGGGCGGGGATCATCTGGTGTCAATGCTGTTTGGTGGTGGGGAAGCCAATAGACTCCAGAAAAGAAAAGAAAAAAAGTCCCTTCTAAGAATAACGCTTCACTGGTGACCATGCTTTCAGTCGCTCAAAGCTGAGATGGGACCCGTCCTTCTGTGTTTCCAGGGCTGAAGGTCAGCCTGTTTACAGTGTGTCTCCTTGTGGTCTCTTTCTCCTTAGAGCATATGATCAGTGAGATAAAGTATCAAAAGGTATGGCTATGCCAAAATGCCTTTTTAAAAAGCCCCGGGCCAGGCACAGTGGCTCGCACCTGTAATCCCAGCATTTTGGGAGGCTGAGGTGGGTGGATCACTTGAGGCCAGGAATTCAAGACCTCCCTGGCCAACGTGACAAAACCCTGTCTCCACTAAAAATACAAAAATTAGCCAGGCATAGTAGTGCACGCTGGTAATCTCAGCTACTCAGGAGGCTGAGCCACGAGAATTGCTTGAACCGGGGAGGCGGAGGTTACAGTGAGCCAAGATCAAGCCACTGCACTCCAGCCTGGGTGACCGAGCAAGACTCAGTCTCAAAAAAAGCCTCTGTATATTTTGATTTTTCTGTGACGAGACCAGCCGTATAAACATTAGCAGCAAATTTCCAGATGCTTTAAAGGTCCAAAGAATTGGGACAGGATTATGGAGATGACCCATGCAGTTCTCCTTGACCTTGACCACAAAGCCTAAAGCCCCACAGACCCCCTGTGGAAGGAGACACCATGTTTGCCTCAAGGAGAGGACACATCAAGGCCTGACATCAGGTAAAGGTAACAGAAGAGTCTTCGAGAATTCCTCAGCAATGCTTTCACCGTGCCCAACACCACACAAGGGCATTCTCACCCTCCCAGCAACCTGGGACACAGATGTCTGCCTGTGTGACATACCAGTAAGCTGAGATGCAAAAGGGCTGTGGGATATCTTGTTGGTGAAGGTGATTCAGCTAACTACACAGTGGATCAGGCAGGAGCAGCCTCTGCTGTTCCACGGAAGGCTGTGCTCTTCCTTCCCCCACTCGATGCCCAGCTCCCAGAAGGGTGCACCTGAAATGCTGGGGAATTTCCAGGATGTCAGTATGAGGACGCTTTTGTTCTAAACAGTGGAAGTCTTCATATGTGTGGTAGGCACTTTCAAATTAGGGAGGTGCTGGAATGACTTTCCCCTTTAAAGCACAGGAAGCAGAAACAAGAATTTAGTAACCTGTCTGCAGAACCACGAAGGGTCAGGGGCCTGTGTGGGGCAGGAGCTTATTCAAGTTCCCGCTGTGAACGGACACAGCCGCCCCCCTACCCCACCCCCGAGGAAAGGGGCCCTTCATACTCTCTGTGGTCGTCATCTCCCCACAGTTGCAATTCACATTAGTAACAAGCTGTAAAAATGTGTTCTCAAGGAAGTCTCAAATGAAGGGCAGCGATGTCCTGACCAATCCCGAAGCCCAAAGGTCCACGGCTTCAGGTAGACATGCAGTAACAGCAGCCCAAAGTCCCAGCGAACCCCAGCCTGTCAAGCCATCAGGGGAGGCTCACCTCTCAGTGTCTCCTCCTTGCCCAGTTACTGTAACGGCCCCATGGTGGCCAGCCACATTGAGGCTGGTGCTATTTCTGGAGAAAAGCTTTTTTGTTTGTTTGTTTGTTTGTTTTTTTGTTTTAAATAGAGATGGAATCTCACTATGCTGACCAGGCTGGTCTCGAACTCATGACCTCAAATGACCCTCCCATCCTGGCCTCCCAAAGAGCTTTTTAAATCATGCTGTTGCTCTTCTTTAAAAACTTCCCAGGTCCCTATAAAGTGCTTCGTCATTCTGCCTCTACATTTCGACAGCAGAGGCTACGGAGTGCTTCCCAGCATGCAATCTCTCCTGCTTCCTTTTGGTAATGCCACCCCAAGATGTGGCTGGAACATGGCCACTCAGCTAAAAACTACGTTTCCCAGCTTTCCCTGCACTGAAGTGTGTCCACAGGCCTGGTCAGTAGAACTTCCAAGTCATGCCCTTTCCGCCTGTCCAGCTGCAGAGTTGGGCTGCTGGAGCCATGCTCAGCTGAATTAGTCAAGGCAATGCCCAGGAAGTGACCAGAGCTACCTCAGCTCCTGAAACACCCAAACATCCTGGATCTCCTTCCACTTGGCCTTTTAAAAGCAAAAGAAACAAAGGGCTACCTTATTGAGGCCACAATTCCAATTACTGTGGTCTCTGTTAAAGCAGCTAACTCAATACTTGAATAGCCTTTCTTACCAAGCACAGTTCTGCTGTCTTCCCCAATTTCCTTTCACTTAAGGCACACCAAGTTCTCACCATTTTCCAAACACGTTTTTTCCACAAATCTGAGTTTTTCCACCAGCTGTTTCAGCTGCCTAGAATGCCCTTCACTGCCCAGCAAATTCCAACTTAAAATATCATTCAAATGTCACTCTGTACTGCAAAGCCTCCCTTAACCCCTTTTCTCCGACTTCCACAGTATTCGGTACATAAATGACTTCACTACACTGTTAGAAGTGTATTCTCTGTGGCCCTTCCCTACTAATTGTGAGCCCCTCAAGAGAAAAGGCTTTGAATTATCCACCTTACATTTTGCCCAGCCCTTAGTACTTTGCCAGGCAATGGTGGTGTGAGATGAGTGAGGGAGCAAGAGAAGGAGGGGCAGCATCCCGCAGCAGGTCTGGTCTGTGACCCCCTGCCTACCCAGGACAGACATGCACCCAGCCTGCAGCATGAGGCAGGGGGAGCCATCTAGTGTCAAGGTCTTCTCAAACCCGCCTCTGTATCCCCTAGCTCTTTATCCAGCACAGAGGAAAGTCCTGTGAGTAGTGAATGTCCCCTGGATTGCTCAGCAGATGTCTACCCAATGCCCACCATTCTCTGGGCACCACTTTGGAAGCAAAAAACACAAAAGGAGTCTTTATCTCTTCAGAGCTATAACCCTTTCTAGGTTTTCTCCAAGGCATAAGATTCGGAATGAACCCTCCTACCCAGGATGCGGGCTTCAGTAGGGCCGCCTGGGAGCTGGAGCCTGCTTAGCACCTGGAAAGTGTGGAGCTGTAGAAGCAGCTGTGTCCATTCTCCACCTGACCTGGGCTAGATCCTCGCCTGCAGAGAGCGGCTAGGAGGAGGTTCCTCCCTCTAGGGATTTGCCCTGATGCTCATGGGACATGCCAGCTTTACAAAACCTGCAGGTGCCTGAGACAATGCTCACATTTTACAGCAAAGGTGATAGCTCTAAATTAGTGTCGAACATTTAACACTCAGAGAACCTGGTGTGAAAATACAGATCTCGGCTGGGCGCAGTGGCTCATGCCTGTAATCTCAGCACTTTGGGAGGCCGAGGCAGGCGGATCACTTGAGGTCAGGAGTTTGAAACTAGCCTGGTCAACATGTGCTCGGGAGGGGTCCTGGCTGGGGGCGATAACCCTCTCTCCGGACACATCACCCATGGCAGTGACCACAAGCCCCCAGCGGCATTTTCATGACTCCATAAGACAACACTCCTCATCTGCTCAGCCACCTGCAAACCATTCTGCACAGACTCGGAAACGATTCCTTTTTCTCAAAATCAGAAGGATTAAAGGGCACAAACGATTCACACACAGTCCACACTGGTGCTGAGATGTGTGTGACACTTTGTAAGCGGTACCAGACAACCTTCTAGAAAATTCCTCTCTGTCAAGGGACCATGCTGTTTAGAGCTTTACCTGAGCATCTTTAGAGATTCAGTCTCAGCAATTACGTTCCGTGCCACCAAAGTTGTGATTCCACAGATCACAAAGCGGACGTTAGGGCTAAAAGCTACTGGCGCAGCCCCCACTGCAAGGAAAGGACACTGTTCAGGCCGAGGGAGCAGCAGACTCCAGATGGGTGCTTGGCCCGCGGCAGGTCCCACCACGTCAGGGGACTCGGGGTGGAGCAAGGGCAGCTCCAGATGCTGGTGCGCCTTCTGCTGTTTGCCCAGCGCCCAGAGCCCTGCCTGGTAACTGGTAAGTGTTCACTGAATGTCTGTCGGCTGAACGACGCAAAGCGCTTGTATGTATCACCGCCTTTCATTTACTCTCACAAACCGGCAGGCAGTGCAGGATGCGGGCTAGGAACACACTTCCTGAAGGAGGAGACCCAGAACTAAGATAGAGGGGACACGGAGGCC
This sequence comes from Alouatta palliata, assembly GCA_004027835.1. Lineage (NCBI taxonomy): Eukaryota > Metazoa > Chordata > Mammalia > Primates > Atelidae > Alouatta > Alouatta palliata. The sequence goes on along the minus strand of PVKV010026267.1, from coordinate 12,682 downwards.
CTGCAAGGTTCAGAGTCGCGGGGGAAGTCTGCAGGCTCAGCGGAGGCAGCAATGGAAGCAGGACCTCCCTCTCCAGCCTGGCTCGCACCCCAGCCACAGAGGGCCAAGGAGCAGGTCCAAGTCTTCCTTTTCTGCCTCTCTCTCCACTGAGGAACAGCTCACTTGCTGTGAATGGCAAAGGGGATCTCCAGAGGAGAGCAGGACAAGCAGAGAAACCCTCCAGAATCAGAAAGCAAGGCTAACAAACTACGCTTCACAGACAGGAACAAAACCCAACTTGGGGTAGTTGTCTAGAACACCAGGGCCTTCGTTACCAGCAGAAGAAACTCTTTCTAAGAAAACGGGTAAGAAGTTACACTGGCTGAATTCCACACAGCCTGGTGCCAAGTACTGAGTCACCATCTACTCACACATATATGCACCAACCCGGCGACACGTGCCCCAAAGGAAGCGGCCACACAGAGGCCAGTCCAGCGAACTCAGCTGTGTTTAGAAACGGCTCCGACAAGAGGCTAAGGGGCATCTGGGCACGGCGCACTCCGCTCAGCCACGCCAGGGTGCTGTGCACAAGACGAGACAATAAAGGCAGGCGCTGGAAAGCAAGGATCCCGTTATGGAGGCCCCACGTGCCACAGCTAAATTCAGCGTTTTCCAGAAACAGTAACTCCAACAGACCTTGTATAGAAATCTACAAAAACAGGCGATAATTGCATTACAGGTTGTTAGTGTTAGATTGATTCTAATACTAAAACATAAAGCAAAAATTGTGCAGAAATTTATTTTAAACGGAAAAGTTAACGTGTATAAGTTCGGAGTTAAATCTCCAGGAAAATACTAAAAAAAAAAAAAAAAAATGGACTGTTACTGTCAATTCAAATTTGTTTCACTAGGAAATAAAAAGATAAAATACTTCTGATCTCCACTAGTCTTGATAATTTCTCTTAAAAGTGAATGCTGGCCAGGCGCGGTGGCTCAGGCCTGCAATCCCGACATTATGGTAAGCCGAGGCGGGTGGATCATTTGAGTTCCAGACCAGCGTGGCCAATATGGCAAAACCCCATCTTTGTAAAAAATACAAAAATTAGCCAGGCGTGGTGGCACATGCCATTCATCCCAGCTACTGTGGAGGCTGAGGTATAAAAATCACTTGAACCCAGGGGTGGGGATTGCAGTGAGCTGAGACCGTGCGATTTCACTCCAGCCTGGGCAACGAAGGGAGACTCTGTCTCAAAAAAAAAAAAAATAAAAGTAAAAAGTATGTAACATACTGCAATTATTAAATAACCAGGGGAGGATTATTTTACATGAAAATATCCAGTGCCGTACGAATGTAATTAAAATGCTCGCAGCTGAACAAGTGTTTAGACAGATGGAGCTGGTGTAAATTGGAACAACACTTGCAGTAAACAGTTTGACAGTATGTTTAGAGAACCAAAAATGTGTCCGTGATCCTTAAACCAGTAATCGCATCTGCGATTAAATCTCAGAAAGGAATAACGACAATCTAAAAGTGTAAAATTCATCAGCATGTTTATGGTACACGTGACAAAGTTAAACATGCATGACAAGGTTTCTCAAAAAGTCAAACACAATGTCCATATGTTGCAGCAATTTCACTGCAGCAAATTCCTGCCACTGCTTCTGTCTCAAAAGAAGGGAAAGTGGAAACTCAAACAGATATTTATGCACCCAGGTTCTTAGTAGCTTAGATAGAAACAGTCCTAACACCCATCGGCAGATGAATGGATAAACAAAATGTGTAGAGACAGAGGAGAATCATTCAGCCATAGGAAGGAATGAGGTACTGATAAATGGTGAACGTTGAAAACATTCTGCTAGTGAAAGAAACCGGCCTCAGAAGACCCCACGTGGAATGATTCCACTCACATGACACGTACAGCATAGGTAAGTCCACAGACACGGAAAGCAGATTCGTGGCTGCCAGAGGCCAAGGGAAAGGGACAATGTGGAGTGACTGTTAAGTGGGCAGGTGGTTTCCTTTTGGGGTGACAAAAATGATCTAGAACTAAATAATGGTTATGGGTGCACATTTTAAATGTACTAAATGCCCTTTAAAACGGTTAACTGGGCTGGGCGCAGTGGGTCATGTATGTAACCCCAGCGCTTTGGGAGGCCAGGGCAGAGCATCGCTTGAGCCCTGGAGTTTGAGGCCAGCCTAGGAAACAGTGACATCCCGTCACTGCAATGCTTTTGGCTGGGTGCAGTGGCTCGTGCCTGTAATCCCAGCAATTTGGGAAGCCAAGGTGGGCAGATCACCTGAGGTCAGGAGTTCTAGACCAGCCTGGCCAACATGGTGAAACCCTGTCTCTACTAAAAAATACAAAAAATTAGCCAGGTGTGGTGGCACACGCCTGTAGTTCCAGCTACTTGGAAGGCTGTGACAGAAGAATCACTTGAACCTGGGAGGCAGAGGTTGCAGTGAGCCGAGATCATGCCATTGCACTCCAGCCTGGGCGACAAGAGTGAAACTCTGTCTCAAAAAAAAAAAAAAGAAAACAATGTTTTTAAGAAAATTGTTTTTTAAATGGTTAAATGGCAAATGTTACATTTATTTTGTTTTGAAGAGATAGGGTCTCTCATTCTGGCACCTGGACTGGAGTTACGGCTCCCTACAGTCTTAAACTGGGCTCACCTGACCTGCCTCAGCCTCCCAAAGTGCTGGGATCACAGGCACGAGCCACCGTGCCCAGCCTATAATACTTTTTAAAATGACATTGTTAGCCTGAGTGTGCTCGTCCATGCCTGTAATCTCAGCACTTTGGGAGGCCACGGCAGAAGGATCACTTGAGCCTAGGAGTTCATGACCAGCCTGGGCAAGATGGCAAGACCTCATTGCTACAAAGAAAAAGTTAAAAATCCAGGTGTGGTAGTACACACCTGTAGTCCCAGCTACTGGGGAGGCGGAGACAAGAGGATCCCTTGAGCACAGCAGTTAGAGGATGAAGTGAGCTGTGACAATACCACTTCACTCCAGCATGGGAGACAGCAAGGCCTCATCTCCTAAAAAAAAAAAAAAAAAAAAAAAAAAATTTTTGCCGGGCGCGGTGGCTCACGCCTGTAATCCCAGCACTTTGGGAGGCCGAGGCGGGCGGATCACGAGGTCAAGAGATCGAGACCATCCTGGTCAACATGGTGAAACCCTGTCTCTACTAAAAATACAAAAAAATTAGCTGGGCGTGGTGGCGCACGCCTGTAGTCCCAGCTACTTGGGAGGCTGAGGCGGGAGAATTGCTTGAACCCGGGCGGCGGAGGTTGCAGTGAGCCGAGGTTGCGCCACTGCACTCCAGCCTGGCGCCTGGTGACGGAGTGAGACTCTGTCTCAAAAATAAATAAATAAATAAATAAAATAAATAAAAAAAAAATTTTTTTTTTGAGACAGAGTCTTGCTCTGTTACCCAGGCTGAGTTCAGTGGCATGAGCTTAGCTCACTACAACCCCCGCCTTGCAGGTTCAAGCAATTCTCCTGCCTCAGCCTCCAGAGTAGCTGGGATTACAGGCATGCAACACCATGCCCAGCTACTTTTTGTATTTTTAGATGAGGTTTCACCATGTTGGCCAGGCTAGTCTCGAACTCCTGACCTTGTGATCCCTCCTCAGCCTCCCAGAGTGCTGGGATTGCAGGTGTGAGCCACGGCGCCCGGCCCACAGCATCTTTCAAAACAAAAATGTTGGCAAACTTCATACTCATCCTTGTCAAATACTATGTAAGGTGTCAAAATTTGGCAGAGGGGTTACAAAACTATAAACCCAGCCCAAAACAATTACTTTGTGAATTTTTAATAAATAAAACATTGATATGGGTTTAATGAAAATAGCTGCATTTTGAATTTAGTAAGATTATTACCTTCACTTCTAATCCTGTGGCTTTAGGCAGTCTAGTTCATGGACAGTAAGGAAGTTTGTTTTGGGAAAGGACTGGTATCATCTTTGTTTCAAAGCTAAACTATATAAGTGTCTCCCAAAGTTAGTTTGAGTTATGTCCAGGAATGAACAAGGCCAGCTTGGAGGTTAAGAGCAAGAGGGAGTCAGGTCAAATCTTTTTTCACTGTCTCAGATTTTCTGGGTTCACAGCTCCTTCTGGGCCTTCTGTCTGGAACGCTTTTCTCTTGCCTGCCAGCCACCCCTTTGCCCTCTGATCCCAGATGAAGTGACTTCTTCAGGGCCACCTCCCTAAATAGGTGTGCTAAGTTACTCCCCGTGGCACCTGGCATTTTCCACCAATCACAATTTGTAGTCACTGATTTAGTGACTGATTGCCACAGTCTCTGTCACTGGACTATATATATCTCCAAGAGGGCAAGGATAGGGTCTGCTCAGGGCCAGAGCAGACACTCAGTAAATGCTGCAGAATGGAACGAGCAGCCATTGGGTTCTTCACAGGCTCCTGCAGCGCCATGCACTGGGAAAATCCACCAGACGCTGAGTGGTGTGGCCAGGGCTTTCCCCGAACACCTGTAGGAGACCTGGGGCTTTCGCCAAAACGATGCCTCTCTCCTGGTCATAAAAATGCACAAGGCAGGGCTTGCTCTTCTGTCTTCTACTCTCCTCCTCCATGGGCCACAAAAAGCTTGGCTGTCAAATGGCCAAGCTCACACCCCACCTATAAAAGGCAAGGGGGCTGAACCAGGACAACAAAATTCAACACCTGATGCTGAATGGAGCAAGAAAAGTCAGAAGAGTGAGAATGTTTACACCCTCCACAGGAAAAAGCCCTTCAGCTCTTAGGCTGCAAAGGCAGGACGAGCCCTTTCAGGCCTACTTCAAAGAAACTTAAAAGCTCCGCATGGAGGCCGCCATCCCCAGAGAGGTACGCCCCAGCCCTGTATGGCTCTCATCTGCAGAGGGCTGCACTTTCTCCTGTGCCCACCTTAGCAGAAGCCCCAGAACCCAGATCCACCAACCCCCAGCCCCCGACACACACAGACACATGCAGATACACGCAGACACACACCCCACAGCCTTTCCCTCTACTGCTTGTGCGGCTCCAGCCACAGCCAGGAACTACGTCAGGGCTATCCCAGTTATCCCCACGTGGAGAGTTTTTGTTAAGTGTTCTGGTTACAGAGTTGCATTACTCCTGGTATTTGTGTCCAATTTTGCAACACACATGAGGTTTTCAGGTAGAGTCAGAATGCCTGTATGAAGTTTAATTTTGCACACTGAAAGCCATCAGTCACTTTCTTTAAGTCCTCACCTTTACGTCTTGCTTGGGATGGCCCTTCCCATCTCAAGATTAGTAAAATACCCAGTAATATTTTCCTCTAGCACTTTTATGGTTGAATTTTTAACATTCTATCTTTTCTTTCTTAAATTCTTTTTAACTGCTGTTTGCGAAGCAGGACTAACTCACAGGCAGTGTGCCAGGGAGCAGCCAGCATTACATCTTTGAATCACCTTTCGAACCATCGGATTTTATTGGGTTTGATGGAGTTATGCAGGGATCCAGCTGTACTGTCTTGTAATGATAACAGACACATCAGTAATAACGGCAAACATTCATGGACTGCTACCATAGACACTTATAGCCTTTACATCCATTAATTAATTCATTTAATCCCCCTGACAGTCCTAACATTTATCCCCATTTGACAGAGAATGAATATGCTAAAGCAGAGAGAAGCTGAATACCTAGACCCACATCACACAGCTTGTAAATAAAGAACTGGTTTTCTAACAGATCTGAACTCAGAGGTCACAATCCTAACCACCACCCATGCCCACCTCACCCTCGCCAGCCTCTGGCTCCAAAGATCTTGGCCTCCCTGATGAAATAATCCCTCCTTCGAACTCTTCTTTCTCTAAATTCTCCTAGCCCAACTTCCAGTCTCTTGCGTACTTTGAGAATTTCTTAAGCAAAGCACACAGATACATCTTCACTTTTTCACTCATTCTGAGACTTTATCTTCAACCAGGAGCATTACAGTCAAACCGGGTAAGACTCATCTTACAATTGTCACGCCTCTTGGTGGTTCAACTTCTGCAGGTTTTGTTACTTTGCTGTCTTTTGCACTGTAGAGTATGTGCTAACAGATTCTTTTTTCTTCTAGTGATTTAGAACAGAGCTTCCACAAGCAGTGCTGGGAATGGAGGGTGCCAGGCAGCCGCCAGGGTGACCTTCAGCTAAGAACTACTTCCACCATTTACACATCATGCTAGCCTCAACTTCCTGGGCTCAGGTGTCTCCCACTTCAGCTTCCCAAGTAGCTAGGACTATAGGCAAGCAGCATCACGCTTGGCTAATTTTTATATTTTTAGTAAAGATGGGATTTCTCCATGTTGCCCAGGCTGGTCTTGAACTGGGCTCAAGGGATCCACTTAGCTTGGCCCCCCAAAGTGCTGGGATTACAGGCCTGAGCCACTGCCCCCACCCTGCATCATATTTTTAATTATGGTCAAGGAGGCATGGCCATCCACTATCCACACTCTTCTTAGTGTCAAAGCTCTGAGCCCCATGTAAAAACTACATTTCTTAGTCTCCCCTGCAGCAAAATGAGACTACAAGGCTGTTGGCCAATGACATACAAGCAGTTGTGCGTGAGCCTTTCTCAAAGGCTGCTTTCCCTACAGCCTGGAATTCAGACATGATGGCTGGAGCTTCAGTAGCCTTGTCAGATGTGAGGTGACCTTGAGGATGGAAGCCACCTCTCGTATGGTAGAACTGAAGGGCAGGAAGAGCATGGGCCCTGGGGACAGCAGGGCACAGCAGTGCTGCAGAGGCTGCCCCTGAACTGAAAAATAAACCCTGTAAGGTGAAGCCACTGTTCCATACAGCCAAACATAATCCTCACTGATACAGATGGTTACCTTTAAAGGTACTATCAGTACAGGCTAAGAGGTTACAGGCTAAGAGGTTACAGGCTAAGAGATTAACCTGTATTTTCCTGATTATCCACAGCAAAAATAGGACAATCTATTTGTACTTCATCTCACCCATCTCCCTCCAACCTCTTGGGTTTTACTGTTCTAATCTGGGAGTTCAGATGAAGTTGCCTGTTTTCAAATGATTAATTTCTTACGCTTAGACTTGCTTTCTGTTGTCCAAAAACATTTTTACCCAATATTTACCATGAGACTCTAAGTCTTTCAAGGTAGCCTGAGCAGCTGCCAGAGTTCAAGGCCCCCCTCCCTCCCCTCCCCCCTCCTGCCTGTCCTGTCCCCTTCACAGGGGACAAGAAAAGTCAGTCAGCAACCGAGGAGTAAATTCTGAGCTAAGTGCCACATTAGGAAAACCTACTTTATTAACAGTACAAAATCTCATGAAATCCACATGCCAGCTGTGCCTCTACCATTCAATGCATTCATCTGTTTTACTGTTAATCTAAACTATTTCCTGAACAGGAAATTCTGTTTAAAAATGAACAATGGTTAGTTTTTCAAAACATCAAATGAGATCATCTGGATATTAAAAGATTTCAAACTGATCCAAAAAATACCAGTCTAACAATATGCCGTTGAGCAAAACAGACGAGAAAAACAAACCCTGACAGTAAAATTATTCCACGTTTACTTGAACCAATTTTCAAATGAACGCAAATATAAATTCAAACTGTGGAGAATTCCAAAGGACAACCTACAAAGCAGAATACAAATAAACAAAGACAACGTTTTAATTTAATAAGTAATTATTCGGGTGATATAATCACTATACACAAGTGTCCAGTGCACATAAAGTGTCTATTATTCTATTTTTATTTTTTATTTTAAATAAAGAAGAGGTCTCACTATGTTGCCCAGGCTGGTCTAAAGCTCTTGAGCTCAAGTGACCCTCCCCCCTCAGCCTCCCAAAATGCTGGGATCACAGATGCGAGCCCAGCCATAAAGTGTCTGTGAAGTGTACACTCAAATAGCATTGACCACTCAGAAGGACCCTTCACCACCGCTCTTCAAGGTTGGGGACAAGCCTGTCGGAATCAAGAACAACAACAGCAGAAATCCAGAGAGTTTCGAAAGCTTATTAAGGATGCATGGCCAGGCACAGAGGCTCACACCTGTAATCTCAGCACGTTGGGAGGCTGAGGCAGGTGGATCACTTGAGGTCAGGAGTTTGAGACCAGCCTGGCCAATCCAGCAAAACCCCGTCCCTACTAAAAAATGTATATATACAAAAATTAGCCAGGCGTGGTGGCGCATGCCTGTAATCCCAGCTACTCAGGAGGCTGAGGCAGGAGAATGGCTTGACCTTGGGAGGCAGAGGTTGCGGTGAGCTGAGATCGCACCATTGCACTCCAGCCTGGGCAACAAGAGCGAAACTTCATCTAAAAAACAAACAAAAAAGAATGCAGCCACAGTGGGGGAGATGAGAGGAGACTGAGGGATGATAGCTAAAGGGTGTGGAGCTTTTGCGGGGTGGAGGAAAATGTTCTGAAATTGAACAGATTCACCAACTGAACTGGTGATGACTGCACAACCCTGTGAACATACTAAATACCAGCGAATTTGTACACTTTATATGGATGAACTATATGGAGCATGAATTATATCTCAATGAAGCTGTTACAGAAAAAAAAATGTAACCACAAGGAACGTGGAAGTAGGGCTGCTGAGCACTCGTACTCAGTAGAGGCAGGAAGCAGAGAACTCCCCTGGGCAGAGAGGGAAGGGTCCCTGGAGAACTTCCGACACACCGAGGTCACTGTGCACAGGGCGCTTGCCTAAACATACCAGCAGTGAAAAATTCCATCCCTTCACACGTGAGCAGTAAGGGAAACAGATCAGTGTGGAATGGCCCAGGCTAAGGGCCCGCATGCACACTGCAAGGTCAGGGTGGGGCACCAGAAACTCGCACCTCATACAAATCAGGACCACAGCCCCATCCGCAGACAGAGAAGCCCTTGTATTCAACTGCAACGGGAGAACCAGCAACCTGCTTGCAGGACTCCTCTCTTTGCTGAAAGTTAATTCCACTCACTCTTTGAATGTCCGTGTGCCTACTTCTCCGTGGTCAGGAGACAAGAACCTGGACCTTGCTGGGTCCTGCATCAGCACCATACCCTAACACATCAGCAAATCTGGAAAACAGAAACACTGTTCACCAAAGATAACTCTCAATCCACGAGAAAGATTAAATTGCCTTCCACATCAACTGTGTGGAAAGCTCAAGGTAAAAGGACCTTCTAATACCTTCAACAGACATTTCTTCTGAAAATAAGGTAAGAGAGGTAAAATGAGATTTTGGCTGGGTGCAGTGGCTCATGCCTGTAATCCTAGCACCTTGGGAGACCGAGGCAGGAGGATCACTTGAGGTCAGGAGTTCGAGACCAGCCTGGCCAACATGGCGAAAACCTGTCTCTACTAAAAATACAAAAATTAGCTGGCTGTGGTGGCTTGGGCCTGTAGTCCCAGCTACTTGGGAGGTTGAGGCAGGAGAATTACTTGAATCTGGGAGGTGGAGGTTGCAGTGAGCTGAGATCATACCACTACACTTCAGCCTAAGTGACAGGGTGAGATTCCATCTCAAAAAATAAATAAATAAATGACATTTCATGCTTAAGAACAATAAGCTTTGGTTGCCTAGATTTTCAATGACGTGAGACAAATGTTCACAGCTTCACAGTCCTGAGTAGACAGGTGGGAGATAGCTGGGCTCCTCAACAGCTCTTTGAATGCCATTTGGCTTCCCAACTAAAAAGAGATGGTTCTCTCTTAATATTAAGTTGGTGTCATGATACAGATCACTCCGTGAAGGTCTAGGCCAGGAGTCTGCAGACTACGGCCCAAGGGGAAACCCAACCCCCTGCTATTCGTATGAAGAAAAGCGTTCCTGAAGCTCAGCCGCTCCTCTAGGTAGTGTCTGTGGCTGCTGTGCGCTGCAACAGCACAGACAAGCAGCTGAGTCCAAGACCTCCAGACCTGCAAACCTCAAAGACTTACTCTCTGGCCCTTTACAGGGGTTTGCCAACCCCTGCTCTAGGCCGTAAGAGTCATCTCCCTCCCCCATCCCCACGCTCAAGTTTCCAGCCCAGCAGGGCTAAGAGAAGAAGCCCATCGTTCAGAGATGACTGGCACCATCAGGTGCCATTCGGTGCCACTCCTGTCACCTAAGAATATCCTAAAGTCCAAGCTGTTCATTTTGTCCATGGTTCTTCCTTCATCCTTCCTGAATCACCCTTCCTGTGGTTCACTATTTGCCCAATATGGGCAAAATATTTCATAAATCTGTGACTTCAGGCTGGGTCACACGACTCATTGTGGCCAATATAACCCCATGTCCAGCAGGAGGTTCTGAGCCTGCCTGTGTGGAGTGGCTGGGTCTGTCCTCCTGACTTGTCTTCTGCCCAGAGGAGAACATGTCCCTAGGTAGGTACCAACCTTTTGGCCCAAATCCCCAAATAAGAGACAAAGAAAGCCAATCCTCAGGTGACCCATGTCTGTGAGCAAGAAATAAATGTTGTAGGAACCACAAGGATTTGAAAGCTGTTAGCACTCCTATGGCAACACTACATAATACACAGCTAATTTAAAGTCCTGAAAAGTTGGCCGGGCGAGGTGGCTCACACCCATAATCCCAGCACTTCAGGAGGCCGAGGTGGGCAGATCACCTGAGGTCAGGAGTTCAAGGCCAGCCTGGCCAACATGGTGAAAACCCGTATCTACTAAAAATACAAAAAAATTAGCCTGGCATGGTAGCGGGCATCTGTAATCCCAGGTACTCAGGAGGCTGAGGCAGGAGACTCACTTGAACCCGGGAGATAGAGGCTGCAGTGAGCCAAGACCATGCTGTTGCACTCCAGCCTGGGTCACAAGGACAAAATTCTGTCTCTAAATAAATAGTCTTGTAAAGTACAACCACTGACAGCCAGAATAAAGTCCACCACATGGGACCGAAATTACAGCCCCATCACAATCCCCTTACATGAGACTAAGCAAGAAAAACATGGCCACACCTAGCTATAGCGACACCATCCCTTACAGAAACTGTTTCTGGAATTAGTTCCGGTAAACAATGCGGATGGGAAGAGAGTAAAGGTAGATGGAACAAGGCAGGAGAAAAGATGAGATGGGAGAAGATTCCTTTTCTTCTACACAACTAAAGCCGCCGGCCTCACCTGTCACCATATTTTTTTAAGAGAGACAAGATCTCTTGCTCTGTCATCCAGGCTGGAGTGCAGTGGCACAATCATGGCGCACTGCAGCCTCCACACCCTGGGTTCAAGTGATCCTCCCACCTCAGCCTCCCAGGTAGCTGGGACTACAGGGCATGCCCCACCACAACCAGCTAATTTTTGTAGAGAGGGGGATCTCACCATGTTGCCTAGGCTGGCTTCAAACTCCTTGGCTCAAGCAACATCCTCCTGCCTCGGCCTCCCAAAGTGCTGGCATGACCGGTGTGAGCCACTGGCCCCAGCCCTGGCAGTCTCTTCCCGCAATGAACTCCCCTTTCCCTCGATCCATTCCAAAACGCAAAACCCAGTGAAGGCACCGGGCTCCTGCTGCTATGCGTCTCTGGCCCACTAGGTGGTGCTCCAACATCACCTGGACGGGCCCATTCTTTACCTGCCGTCCCAGGCAGCCTGAATTCAAACCAGAGGCAAAGGAGGAGAGACGGGGCACAGACAGCTTCCAGGCCCTGTCACAAAGTCGGCTTTGCCCCCTTCTCACGTCTACGCACATAAATAGGGACAAACGACACTTAAAATAGCACTGGGCAATGAATTCGAACATGCAGGTATGACAACCTGAACTGTCTATGTCAGGATTTTTCAAAGCTGAACAAAACAGCATAATTGTATTTATCAGATAAGCTGAAACCGAACACATTGGTTTGGGAAAGAGAACAAAATTCCTACTAAGAGAAGAACCTCAGGGTCCCTCAGCATGGCTCTCCCTCTCCGAGGGCTGGGGTTTGAAGGACGGGCCCTGCCCACAGGCTTACCTGGCCGTCGTCTGTCCAACCATTTCCATCCCTCCCACTAAGAAGGTTCAGTTTGTATCACGTATGTGTTCCACCATCTAGGTCAAAATCAAACTAGGGTTTAAACCCCCTGGAGGGTAAAGATTAGGGTGTTGCCCTGAGCTGGTGCCCTCAGACCTGGAGCTGGTGCCGGCATCCTCTGCCTCCTCCGCCCACCTCCAGCTCATTTCTCCCACCTGCATTTAAAAATCCTTGCTCGCTTGAAACAGGCCATCCAGCTGGGTCACCCCTGCCTATGCCCACACGTCCACCCATCAGCAACCCCAGCCCGGTAGAGGTTGGCGGCCATGCTCGTCCTCTCCACCAAGGGCATCACTCATCCAGGCTGACAACCCCACACCTGACACCACCCAACTCCCCAGCTCTCACATCTGGGACCTCCATGGCCCTATCACACGCCACTTCTGCCAGCCACACCCAGGCCACCTCTGAAATCTGGAATTCAGATGCCCCCCGCCCTGACTGCAACCCCACCCTCACAGCTCTCCCTCAGTCATTCCCGAGATTCCACCTGGAATCCCCCAGCCCCTAGCTCCCTCTGCATGGCCTCCGCTGTCCTCTTCCTGTCCACCTGGAATCCCCCAGCCCCTAGCTCCCTCTGCACAGCCTCTGCCATCCTCCTCCTGTCCACCTGGAATCCCCCAGCCCCTAGCTCCCTCTGCACGGCCTCTGCCGTCCTCCTCCTGTCCACCTGGAATCCCCCAGCCCCTAGCTCCCTCTGCATGGCCTCCGCTGTCCTCTTCCTGTCCA
>PVKV010026266.1:0-28285 GCA_004027835.1 Alouatta palliata | reverse complement strand
TTGGGGGTACATGTGAAGAACATGCAAGATTGTTACATAGGAACACACATGGCAGTGTGATTTGCTGCCTTCCTCCCCATCACCTATATCTGGTATTTCTCCCCATGCTATCCCTCCCCAACTCCCCACCCCCTGCTGTCCCTCCCCTTTTTCCCCCCAACAGACCCCAGTGTGAGATGCTCCCCTCCCTGTGTCCATGACATTTCTTATGAGAAAAAGCTGAAGATCCTGGGCTTGGCTTTGATCAGTCATGGACAAAGTGGCCCATGTCCTCTAGTATTCAAAAATACCTTTTATGGATGGAAACTTTGACTTGATTAACATGGTGTTATGGTTGATTTTATGTGTCACACTGAGCTAGTTGGTAAAACATGGTTTCTGGGTATGGCTTCTGGGTATGAAAACCATGGTTTCATGGTTTCTCAGAAACATGGTTTCTGAGACTCTGTTTCTGGAGATTAGCAATGGGATCAGTAGACTGAGTAAAGCAGACCCATGCCCACCAGTGTGGATGGGCATTATCCAATCCACTGAGGACCCAGATAGGACAAAAAGGTGAAGGAAGTGCAGATGCATTCTCTCTTCTTGAGCTGGTACATCCATCTCCTGCCTTCAAACAACAGAGCTGCAGAATCTCAGGCTTTAGAAGTCTGGGACTTAAATTTCCCCTCTCACAGTTCTCAGGCCTTCGGCCTTGGACTGCGAGTTACACCATTGGCTCTCCTACTTCTCAGGTCTTTGGACTCAGACTGAATTACAACACTAGTTCCTAGTTCTCCAGCTTTCAGATGATATATTGTGAGACCTCTTGGCCTCTATGACTGAGTAAGCCAATACCCATAATAAATCCCCTTTTAAAATATCTCTCTATACAGCTTATTGGTTCAGTTTCTCTTGAGAACTTTGACTAATACACATGGCTCAGAACCAGGATCTACTGGGAAAAAGAGTTTGTACCAATAAATTTGAGAAATAATATTCCTTGTCATCAAAAGATTTCTGGAATATGTGGGACGGCCACTTGGTGGGGAGTTTGTTGAGAGGATTAAATGGATATATGGACTACATATCTTTACGGATCCTTCCAAACCTTAAACTCTATTCATCTAGGAAAGAGAATGGTAAAGAAAGTTGCAAATCATGTCTAGACCATGCCACATCATTTTTTCTTTTCTTTTTTTTTTTTAATTTTGACATGGAATCTCACTATGTTGCCCAGGCTGGAGTGCAGTGGCACAATCTTGGCTCACCGCAATCTCTATCTGCCAGATTCAAGCAATTCTCCTGCCTCAGCCTCCTGGGTAGCAGGGATTACAGGTGTCCACCACCAAGCCCAGCTAATTTTTGTATTTTTAGTAGAGACAGTGTTTCACCGTATTGGCCAGGCTGGTCTCATACTCCTGACCTCAGATATCTTCCTGCCTTGGCTTCCTGAAGCGCTGGGATTACAGGCATGAGCCATTGCACCCAGCCGGCACATCATTTTCTTGTACTACATATATAGAAGAAGTTTTTGTTTTGTTTTTTGTTTTTTTAAAGCCTATCTTTCCATTTAGAAAGCAAGTTATTTAGAGAATAAAAATCGTATCTAATTTTTGTCAGCTCCAGATCCCTTGCCTGGTATACAATGCAGCTGAAATGAGTGTGAAATGAATTAATAAATAATATGTAATAATTTTAGGATGCAATTTTGAGGACTTGATGTCAGGTCCTATAATCTAGCAATGAGAATAATTTTTGGAAGTCTCTTCTGAAAGAAAGTCTTCGGGTCTAACATTTGCTGTTAGGTAGATTTTGTTCACTGATGGACTGAGAGACTTCAACAGGAATAACACTAGTCATTTTCATTAGGTTTACAGTAACTCTTAGTTTCAAATAACCAGGATTTTACAGAATGCATTTCCAACCTCAGAGGCATTCAAGGTGATTGCCTGAACTTCCATACCTTTAAACTTCTAAGCAATCCACAGTGGGAACAGTGTGGTGAACGTTCAACCTATATTTTCGGTCTCTTTTTTCTGGTGTGAGGCTAGCTTTAGACCCTAAGTAGAAATTCATTATTAGATCCTGAGAGAAGTATAGTGCATGACAAAATTATGATGTAAGTGAAGTTTGACTGTGATGCCTTCCCAGTTGAACTTTAGCACTGTCCTCTCCTTACACTGCCTGAAATTCCAGCCATGAATCTTCATCCTTAGGGCATCACCTACAAGTGAGGGAGATAATATAGTGATCAGGGTGGATTTCCTGGTGTCCTCAAATCTAGTTTAACTCTAGCAAATTTAAGCACCCTGGGTTAGGTCAATTGGGGGTGGTATTGGTATGGCATTGTAGCTGGGGTCTTCCTCTTTCAGTCCTGTATTTGTGTTACTTTACCACAAAACCATTTCCAAAAATTCATATTCAAATGATTGTTTCTTTTGTCACCTTTATTCTGAATATAGCTAAACTGTAACCTTTGAAACTCAAGTGTCAGGATCTATTGAAGGATTGTGAATGTATCACACCCAGTCTCCTGTCTTCTGACTGTTCTGGAATCTTCTTCAGGCTGGGAATACTGCCTTTGAAGCATATGTTCTTCTTGGACCAGGTTGTGTATTTTCTGCATGAAGGACATTAGCTCTCGTTATTGCTGACCCCATTCATTTTCTCAGGAAGTAAACTGCTGAGAAAGCAAAGTTGCACAACAAATATTATTGGGAATGTTAGAGATACTCGGAAGTCAGGAATCATGATCCCTATTCACTGGTTTCCTGTGATTCACACCCTCCCGGCTTCTATCCTATAAAATAGAAAGGAACGTCAGGCTGTCAAAGTGCCACTGTAAATAACACAACTTTGAGTAAATTTCTTCTCCAATATCAATTCCAGTTTCCCTCAGTGTTATTAAAAGCTGTTGAATTTAAATTACCTTAAGGGATTATTGTGTATAAAAATCAACACATATCCATAAAGTATTTTGACAAATGTTAGATACTTTATTATTTTTACCTTCGTCAGGTGAAGATGGAGATTCCTTGAGTCCTATTGGAAGGAAGGGCACTGTATATAGTAATCAGAGCCATTTTATGCTCAATTTTGTTTCTTAATACCTTGTTTCCCTATGTATTTTTTTCTTAACATTTTGTTTCCCTATGTATTTTTTTCTATTCTTTCTTTCTTAGCTTGCCTCTCATTTTAGTGAATGAAAACCTATAGCCTCAAGACTGAGAGAGAAGATTTTTCTTGGTTACCCCCTTGGCAATTATTGTAGAGAATTTTTAAAAATTTCAAGTGTGATGTTTTTAGATAGATGTAAATCATCTGTTTACCACACTCATTGCTACTCCTTATGGTTTTCTCCAGAACTTCTTCTCTCATTTACATACCCAGTGTGGATGCTATACGTTTTTAACTCTATGACCCAGACCTAGAAGGCTGCTGCTTTTCTGAGATAAGATGAAACTAGCAAGCTCTTACACAAGTTAACTAAGGTCAGAATTGAAACCCCTGGCTTCAGGGGGTTTGACTTGAGTTGTGACTAGAGACACACATTGAAATTATAATATTGGGGATATATTGAGTGAAATAAAATACACTGTGAAAATTAGTTTCATCTATTTTATTTTTTAAAAATGGCTGTTAGAAAATACACATATGTGGCATATCTTAAATTTTTAAGGCCTGTTTAGCATACAGACACTTGATAAATTTTAACTGTCAGTATCATTAAGTTCCACTGGGAGTTTGGGTAAAATTTTTAAGTTCTTCCTTAATAAGGGACGGATGAGAACTGTTTGCTTAGGAGGATGAGGCATCAGCTTCTGTTTGACGTTTGTTTGGTTCTTGTTCTTTGAGGTTCTCTATGTCTTTTTTTGTGTTCTATTTTGCTTGTGTTTTGATGGCTCACTTCCTTCATCTGACCCTTGATTCTTGTTTCCTGGCTGTTATTGGGATGTTTTACCTTCTCAAGCTCCTGGTGTCTCTCATTCAGACTCCCTGTAATCAATCCTGATATCACCCTGAATTCTATTTGTGACTGTCTGTTCAGACCTGATGCTTCCTTTCTGCTTCTCTGGTACTAACCCTGGTTTTGTTCTTGCTCTGCCCTAGACAAAAAACTAGGACAGAAAGCTCTGCTCATTAAAAGAATAAGAAGTATAGATTTCTAAAGATTTGGGGTGATTTTCAGTAACTGGACCTCAGCCTGACAATGAATTCCTTATGGAATTTAGTTTTGTAGCCTTGGCAAAACTAGTAAGTTTTGTGTGAGTTCAAAATGTCCTAATTTAACTTAGACATGCAAAGAGTGAAACGCAATTTAGCTTCATTTTCCATGGAAGTTGCTTGACTTGGGAATAATGAGTGTAAGATAAATGATGGATTTGTTAACTGGAAATTTCAAAGGATTGGGCCAATCCCAATCCTTATTTACTTGAAATGTTGCCCAGACTCTGAAACTAAATGGGTGAGGGGAAGGTAGGAGTACAGAGTAAAGAATCAGGGAAAGGATCCTCCTGCTGTTGCGTAATTATGGGTGCTAATTATAGTAAATTGCTATTTTTTGGGGGGAAATGTAAAATCTAAACCCCAAAATACTTTCCAGTCTGATCTTAAATAATTGGCCTAGAGAGTATAAGGTAAAGTGCATATGGCTATTTTCTTCTGAAAACTATGAGAACAAAATACCAATTAACACAACCTTCATGAACATCTGTACATGATGTAACTCTTCAGCCATGCAGCGAACGAGCAGGCAAATTACTTGTCTTATTTTTGCCAGTCCTAAAAACAAAGAAATAGTCAAACATCTGATCTTTGAAATGAATGCCTCCTAAAATAGAGTTGTCCAAATCATTGGCAGTGTTAGAACTTTGAAGAAACACAGATGGTTCGGAGTTGCACAGGGTGAGTTTATCAGCAATGATGGCAAAAGGGATGCTAGTTAATTAGAATATCACTGGCTGTTTATTGCTCTGCAGCAAAGAGTTTTGACCTTTAAGTAGTTTCAAGACCCAGCACAATTCCTGCCACTTTTGTAGTTTCTCCTTTAAGCATATTCTTTCTTCTTTTAGAAAATGTCAATCTATAGCATAATTATGCGTGACCTGAGGCTAGCTCTTCCTTAGTTATTTTGACCAACCTACACAATCTTATCATCTCTTAAGGTTTCTCATGGTTATATTCTACTTACGGATTAAAATGGGAGTTCCTTGAAGGCAGGGACTATTGTTTATACCACTTTAACTCTAGCCCTGACCAGGTGCTTGTTGATTACGTTTATCTTGGAGTCTACCTCTGGGAAGAATGTTGGCCACTGAATTGAGAGGCTGGTAGAGAGTCAAGCTGTGCAGTCAGCCAGCCTCTTCTGTTACTGGTTATGCTTAACTAAGTGAACGTTGTGGAAATCAGGAGGGAGTGTCTTATTCCAGTAGTTTTTAGTTAGTCATGTAAATTATGTTCTTAACATTGAAATTGTATGGTCAATGCATAACATGGGAGAGCATCTCCTTCTACACTGTGGATTGTACCCCTAAAATCCATGAATTGTCTTGCTAGTTCATGCCTGTGTCCTGAGAGGCTGAAAGAAAGAGGTTAGATGGATTAGTGTAACCTGCAGCCCCCAAAACACACACACACACACACACACACACACACACACACACACACAGACTCACTCTCTTCGTATTCTCTTTTGGGACCTTGTTTTTGCATTGCATTGAAAGTTACATACACAGTTGAATTTTTGTGGTCAGGGATTTGTCTTATGTATTTTTGTTCTTTCACTCCATAACCTCCTTTAATAATTATTAGTTAAATGAATGCCCCATCTGTACACATTTAAAGGCAGTATGCTATTTGTTCCTTTTAGTAGCTTAGAAAATTTTTCCTTAAGTAGATTCTTGTCAGGGCATATTCCAAATTTTGATTAGTCTCTTTAAAACCCTACTAAAACCTTCCACTTTAATTTTTCACAGGTTTATGGTGCCTCTTAATTTGTGGCAAAACTAGAGGCTTTTAGATGTGACCACTCTGAATTACCTGTTTCCCCATTCTAGAAACATGTAGTGAGCAGTTTCCTATCCCTTTAGTGCTCTTTACTACATCTGCCACTGCTGGTTAGTTCCTTCCTACACGATTGTCCCTACCGGCTGCCTTATCCTCAGAGTCTCCTAGCACGTCTCACGACTGAGTCTTTGGTAGGCATCTTTTCCTTTGCTTCTCTTTAAATATTGGCATCTCTACAGAGATTGATTTTCTTTCACAGCTCTGCTAACACCACATTCTTTCCTGGCTGATAGCAACAGGACTCAGTCTTAACTTTTTCCCAAATGCTGGTAAGTTCCAAATGTGTGTTTTCTAACCTGGATGTCTTCCCCTAGGTCCAGAGTCTTATATGCAATGTCTTGCTTGCCAGCTTTGCCCCTGAGAAGAGTCTGTACCTTATTTACTTCTGTACTCCTAAGCACTCTTAGGATGCTCTAAAATTTAATGGCTTTCCTCATACTTTGGTTACTCACCTCCATTTGTACACATAAAATAATAGAACCTTGAAAATGCTGTGACTTCAAGGTCAAAATGCTTGTTAGAGTTTATGAAATTTGTGACTGACTACTCATCCTGTGCAGGGCCCTGGATGACTTTCTCTCCAGATTTTCTGATATGTGAACATCCTTCACTGTGTCCACGGGATTACAAACTGTCATCTTTTGTAACTCTCTGACAGTGAAGTGCAGGCTCCTTCACGCAAAACTGGCTTCCTGAAATTGCTCTATTGGATGACTCTAGAATTAAAAATTACACTTTAGACCAGAGAATAAACTGACTTTGGGAAAAAGCTGATATCATTTTGGTTTAGGTTTGCTGAGAATACAACATTCTAGGCTGGGCGCAGTGGCTCACCCCTGTAATCCCAGCACTTTGGGAGGCTGAGGCGGGTGGATCATGAGGTCAAGAGATCGAGACCATACTGGCCAACATGGTGAAACCCCGTCTCTCCTAAAAATACAAAAATTAGCTGGGCGTTTGGCACGTGCCTGTTGTCCCAGCTACTCAGGAGGCTGAGGCGGAAGAATCGCTTGAACCCGGGAGGCAGAGGTTGCAGTGAGCCGAGACTGCGCCACTGCACTCCAGCCTGGCGACAGAGCAAGACTCTATCTCAAAAAAAAAAAGAATGCAACATTCTGATCATACAGTTAAATGTAAGAATGGGAAAGATCGTGGAATATTACATAGTTCATTCCCTCATTCTTAGATACAAGCAAAACCATGTTTATGTTGCTCCATGAAGAAGTTTGCTTAAATTTATTCTGAGTAGGTTAATGTTCTTTAATGATATTATATTTATCATTAGTGGACCATAATTTGGTATTATATTTTGAGTATCTGGTTCTTGGCAGACTTAAAGTTTCTAGACATCTTAGCACTACATATCACTAGGTTAGAAACTTTAAAAATCTATATTCTTTGTGTATTTTAGAGCCTACCTGGAATCCATATTTTTGTGTAGTAGTCTGTTCTCAGGCTGCTAATAAAGACATACCTGAGACGGGGTAATTTATAAAGAAATTCAGATTAATGGACTCACAGTTCCACATTGCTAAGGAGGCCTCATAATCATGGCAGAAGGCGAAGGAGGAGCAAAATCACATCTTACATGGCAAAAAGCAAGAAAGAGTGTACAGGGGAGCTCCCTTTTATGAAACCATCAGATTTCATGACACTTGTTATCAAGGGAAAAGCCCCAGAAAGATCTGTCCTCATGATTCAATTACCTCCCACTGGGTCCCTCTCATGACACGTGGAAATGATGGGAGCTACAAGTCAAGATGAGATTTGGGTAGAGACACAGACAAGCCGTATCATTTCATCCAGTTCCCTTCCAAATCTCATTTCCTCACATTTCAAAACAATTATGCCTTTCCAACAGTCCTCCGAAGTCTTTTTTTTTTTTTTTGAGACAGAGTCTCACTCCGTCACCAGGCGCCAGGCTGGAGTGCAGTGGCGTGACCTTGGCTCACTGCAACCTCCGCCGCCCGGGTTCAAGCAATTCTCCTGTCTCAGCCTCCCGAGTAGCTGGGGCTACAGGTGTGCGCCACCACGCCCAGCTAAGTTTTTTGTATTTTTAGTAGAGACGGGGTTTCACCATGTTGACCAGGATGGTCTCGATCTCTTGACCTCGTGATCCGCCCACCTCGGCCTCCCAAAGTGCTGGGATTACAGGCGTGAGCCACTGTGCCCGGCCCCGAAATCTTAATTCATTCCAGTATTAACTGAAAAGTCCACAGTGCTGTCTCATCTGAGACAAGGCAAGTACCTTCTGCCTATGAGCCTGTAAAATCAAAAGCCAAAGTTAGTTACCTCCCAGATACAATGATGTACAGGTGTTTGGTAAATATACCCATTCCAAATAAAAGAAATGGCCAAAACAAGGGGGCTATAGGCCCATGCAAGTCCAAAATCCAATGGGGCAGTCATTAAACCTTAAAGTTCCAAAATGATCTCCTTTGATTCCATGTCTCACATCCAGGACACACTGATGCAAGAGGTGGGCTCCCATAGCCACGGGCAGCTCCACCCTTGTGGCTTCGCAGGGTAAAGCCCCTATCCTCCCTGCTTTCATGGGTGTTGAATGTCTGCAGCTTTTCCATGTACATGATACAACTATCAGTGGATCTACCATTCTGGGGTCTAGAGGACAGTGGCCTTCCTCTCACAGATCCGTGAGGCAGTGTCTCAGTGGGCACTCTGTATGTGGGTTCTGATGTCACTTTTCTCTTCTACACTGCTGTAGCTGAGGTTCTCCATGAGGGCCTTGCTCCTGCAGCAAACTTCTGCCTGGATATTCAGGTATTTCCATACATCCTCTGAAATCTAGGTGGAGGTTCCCAAACCTCAGTCTTGACTTTTGTGCACCCACAGGTCCAACACCACATGTAAGCTGCCAAGGCTTGGAGCCTGCACCCTCTGAAGCAACAGCCTGAGCTGTATATTGGCTTCTTTTAGCCATAGCTGAAGCTGAAGCAGCTGGGATGCAGGGCACCATGTCCTGAGGCTGTATAGAGCAGACAGGCCCTGGGCCCAGCCCATAAAACCACTTTTTTTTCCTCCTAGGCCTCCAGCCCTGTGATGGAAAGGCCTGTGCAGAATGTCTCTGACATGACCTGGAGACATTTTCTCCACTGTCATGGTGATTAAGATTTGGCTCTTCATTGCTTATGCAAATTTGTGCAGCTGACTTGAATTTCTCCCTAGAAAATGAGTTTTTCTTTTCTATCACATCATCAGGCTACAAATTTTCCAAGCTTTTATGCTTTGTTTCCCCTTTAAACGTAAGTGCCAATTCCAAACCATATCTTTGTGAATGCATAAAATTGAACACTTTTAACAGCAGCTAGGTCAACTCTCTTGAATGCTTTGCTGCTTAGAAGTTTCTTCTGCCAGATACTCTAAATCATTTCTCTCAAATTCAAAGTTTCACAGATCTTTACGGCGGGGCAAAATGCTGCTAGTCTCTTCCCTAAAGCATAGCAAGCATGACCTTTACTCCAGTTACCAAACAAGTTCCTCATCTCCGTCTGAGACCACCTCAGCCTGAACTGCATTGTCCGTATTACTATCAACATTTTGGTCAAAGGCATTCAACACGTCTCTAGGAAGTTCCAAACTTGCCCATATCTTCCTTGCTTCTGAGCCCTCTAAACTGTTCTAACCTCTGCTATTACCCAGTTCTAAAGTTGCTTCTACATTTTTGGGTATCTTTATAACAGCACCTCACTACCCAGTGCCGATTTGCTGTATTAGTCTGTTCCCATGCTGCTAATAAAGACATACCAAAGACTGAGTAATTCATAAAGGAAAGAAGGTTAAATGGACTCACAGTGCACCTGGCTGGAGAGGCCTCACAATCATGGCAGAAAGCGAAGGAGGATCAAAGTCCTGTCTTACATGGCAGCAGGCAAGAGAGCATATGCAGAGGAACTGCCCTTTATAAAACCGTCAGATGTCAAAAGACTTACTATCACCAGAACTGCACGGGAAAAACCCACCCCCATGATTCAGTTACCTCCCACCAGGTCCCTCCCATAACGTGTGGGGATTATGGGAGCTACAATTCAAGATGAGATTTGAGTGGGGACACAGTCAAACCATATCACTTTGTAATTGAGTTTATGACATCATCCTCATAACTTACCAAGTGTGATATTCTGCTGTGTGGTGAACTACATGTAGCTCTTTTGTGTTTGCAAATGAGGATTCAGTATTTGGAATAGGTATACTTTTTCTTGACCACCCATTAAGGACCAATTTTGTGTCTCTGAAGTTACTCTGAATTAGGTAGTATACTCTTTGTTAAAAGAGAGATTAAAGTAGTAAAGATGTATGTTAACAACATGATTACTAGTTCAGGCTCTCTCCATGCATACTCAGATGAATTGATAAAGTATTGAAAAGCAGAGAGCTCTGGGGCCTGTGTGTGAGCATGTCTGGTGAGAATCAAGAGTTGCCAGAGGCATTTTGTCAAGGAGCTTAATAAAATGAGTATTTGCCTTTTCAGTAATTTTCAAAGTTATCTTCCCCTGTGTGCGAAAAGGAAATCCTACATTATGCTTAGCTTTTATAAGTGAGGAGGACAACAGCCTTTTCTTGATTGAAATCTCATTTCAGACAAATTTGATATGAGGACATTTTTCCTGGTGACACCCACCTTTGATATATGTAACGATGGTCTGTCTGGTGATACTGAGATTATCTGATGATGCTAATTATGTAAATTTATTTAGCTCTTTACAGTTTATTCATTTACATAAAATATTAAACCTAATCCTCAATGTTAATGAAATTATACCAAGACCATCTTAACTTCTGAGGGGTAAGCTAATGATTTATTTTATTTAATTTGGATGATCATTGTTATTTATAACTCTCTAAATTAAAATCTTGATGTTAGGGTAATAGTAATGTTGGGTTATTGAACTATAGTTGCAAAAGAACTGAAAATTTATTGCTTTTTCTTTTGTGGTACTTATGTTATCCAAAATAGTTACCACAATTAGAGGGCCTGGTAATGGCCCAGACTTTTGAACAGTAGTATAATCTCTTATGCTGTGAGAAGGTAAGAAACTGTCTTCTTAAGTTAGTCATTAAACAGCTTTTCTACACCATAGGAGTACCATGTACTGCTGAATTTGGCATAGTAATTCTCTATAAAACAGAATAATATTATTTGGTTATATTCCTAGACATAACCAATTAATTGTTATGAAATAGAGACCCAGAAATTGGAAAGAACAAAACCTTTTGAATGTCCAGTGAATACTGAAGGTATGCTTTCCTCTGATTGCTGTTGAGTATCTGCTTTTTAAAATGTTAACCTGCTGAAGATATTATGTTTAAAAACATATTCATTGGTAAATAAAATCAGCACAGTGGATTTTTGTAACATTTTATTGAATCAAAGCGTTGAGGACAATGAAACATTTATTAACTAAACCTGTAGGCACACTGAAAATTTCCAAATAAACTTTTTTAGTATCATTTTATGCCCAGATCAATAATTACAGTGTGATTTTTTTTCCAGTGGGATTGAATGACAGAAAGGGAATTAGTCTAAATTTTTGTTCCATATGTATACTGTAAGTTGCTAAGGGGAATCCCGTAAACCATGAGTTTAGTTGAGAATTATAAAAACAGGTTATTAACTGAGTCTTTTCTTTTTGCTGATTATATTTTCTTCTTTACTTTGGTTGATCATCAGTGGGATTAGTAGTAGTATTCCCATTTTATTTAGGAGATAAGTGAAGCTAAACTTTTTGAAATTAAGCACAAAATCTTACTTTATTTTTATAGCCCTAGCACCTGCTATAGCACCTGGCAGAGTGGATGCTCTGAGAATATTTCATGAATGAAATGTAATATGTTCAATACAAACTAGTAAAAGGCAGAGCCACATTTTTGAATTTAAATCTAAAATTTTTACTCTAAAATTTAAATCTAAAATTTTACCTCCCTCTTTTACTCTGCCTCTTAAATACGTGAGTTTTGGGGGAGTTTGTAACACTAGGAGAAAACATATAGTGTTTTCTGATGCAAATGTCCAGATTCCATACTGGAGATTGTTTATATTCAACTGGTATGGTGGCTGCACAGTCAGAGAACCCATTATGTGTGTGCTATATTTTTTAGAATTTCACCGCTAGCTGCTGGAGTGTATTGACTCTGATAAACATATTTTATGTATCGAATTAAAAATGTGGTCGATACAGATGGATGCTTTGAGGTTTCCACTTCTAACTTCTATAATATTGTGTCACTTTCTTAGTGTCTGAAAAGCGTAACTTTGAAGATACAGAAATCTTCAGTAATTTCAGATGATAGGTCTTGAAAAGAATAGCAGGACGTGCCAAAAGCCAGGTATTTTTCTCAAACTACTTAGACTATTATTATTCCATTGTCTGGAAAGGCAGATAACTTAATGAGTGTAAATTACAACCGACTTTGTAAAGAAGAAGCTTTTGCTCTTGAATTCTCTCAGAAGTAAAAATAAGTGAACTTTTTGACTTTGTGAGTGCAGTTGCATTTTTGACTCACAGTAGTTGACATACAAAAAAACTAGAAATTTTAAGTGACTATTTCTTAAAATTAAAGAATAGCACACAAATCAAGCAATTTATCCAAGATTTTAAAATCTGACATGAAAATTAAAAAAAAAAGCCATAGCTTTGTTTTTTGTGGTTATTTGGTATTAAGAGGAGCTTTTAAAAATTTATGTATCTAATAAATATTTATTGAGCCAGGCAGTGTTCTAGACTCAGTACATGGAAACACAGTGGTGAACAGGACAGAAAAGATTTCTCTTGTGGAACTTCAATGCTGGTGACAGGAGTCAGAAAATATACCAAAAAATTTATAAGTAAATTATTATTGATAGCAATGTTCATTGTGGTGAAAATTAATTGGGTGCTGAAGTACATATAATTGGAAAGCCTCTCTAAGGAGATTAAACTTGAACAGAGAAAGGAAGAATGAGCAGTGTAATGGGCTTCAGAATTTGAGTTTGGCATTTTTTTCCAGTTTTGAGAATATTTTTTAAAAAATTATACTTTAGGTTCTAGGGTACATGTGCAGATCATGCAGGATTGTTGCACAGGTACATACAAGGCAAGGTGGTTTGCTGCCTCCATCCCCCCATTACCTATATCTGGCAATTCTCGCCATGTTTTCCCTCCCTAACCTCCCCAACCCTGCTGTCCCTCCCCTAGTCCCCTGCAACAGACCCTAGTGTGTGATGTTCCCCTCCCTGTGTCCGTATGTTCTCATTGTTCAACACTCGCCTATGAGTGAGAACATGCAATGTTTGATTTTCTGTTCTTGTGTCAGTTTGCTGAGAGTGATGATTTCCAGATTCATCCATGTCCCGCAGAAGAAAGTAAGTAAGGGGGAGAAGGATAGGTGGTCAAATGACAGAGGCAAAATGAGGCCAGATCCCTAATAGTCTATTAGGTTATAGTAAGGAGATTGGGATTTTATTGTGAGTCATATTACACTGGTACTACACTGTAATTTTTCAAGTGGGGCAGTGGTGAGATTTACATATGAAATAGAAAATGGTGGCTCTGTATGTTAATAGTAGAAAGGATTATATGGTGAAGAATAGAAGCAGAAAGATCAGACAGGAGTTCATTGTTGAAGTGAAGGCCAGTCTTGGGCAAGAATAGAGAAATAAAAAAGTGAATGGATTTAATGTATACTTAAAATGATGGGATGACAGATTGGAAATGGGAATGAGGGAAAGGGAAAAAACACAGGTGACTTATGAATTTCTGGCTAGACTGGATGGTGGTGCAATGAAGAAGAATGGGAGAGGGATAGTGGGTAGGGGAGAAGGATGAAAATGCATCACTCTACTCAGGATATGTTAGGTTTGAGATGTCTATTAGTTACCTAACTGGTGGTGTCAAATTCTCAATTGAATGTACAGGTTTGGCATAGATAGGATATCAAGGTTGGAGGAAAATTTTTGTGAATGAACCGGGAAGAGGTCATATTAAAGCTGTGAGGTCATCTGGGTCAAAACTGTAAACAGAGAAGAAGGCTCTAACAGGATCTGAGGTGCTTCAGTAACCATCAGAGGTCAGCCAGAAGAGCAAATGCCAGCAAAATGCCCTGACAGCGAGAGGCCAGTAAGGCAATAGGAGAGCCAAGGTTGTGAGAGGGTTCAATGCTTCACTCCCAGAAGAGAGAAGTGTTAAAAAATAAGGGTATGCTCAACCGTGTTCATGTTACCAAGAGGCCAAGAGGAGGAGGATAGCAAAGTTAACTCTAGCACAGGAGATTGCTTCTATGCTATTTTTAAATCTGAGCATTGATTGTATGCCACCTCCAGCTTTGAACTGGTTGGAAATATAGAAAGAAGTCATGTATTGACATCTTATTTTAAAGGTAGTGACAGTTGGTCATCTTTTATATGTAAAGCTGTTACAGAGATAAATATTTCCTTGGATTCATAGTTTGGCTGGAATTCTTCAGTTACATCATTTTGTAGACAGCCTTGGTTGAACAGATTATGAAGAGGCTGGATTCCTCTAGTACTATACCAGAAAGATAAAGTATTTTTTTTTTTAACATTGCTGCACCATGATTCCATCAATAGATTTTAATAAAATAGTTTAACTGGCAGAGTTTCAGAGCTAGAAGCCCTATCCACAGCTATAGCTAGCTATGTGCTATCCAAGTAATAAAACTGTGTTTGATAGAAGTTATACAGCTATCCTAGTCGTGTGCAATGAATAAGAAAAATTTGATGCCTATGCATGAAAATAGTCAAACAGAATCAATTCTTAGAAATGATATAATGGCTGATCAGAGACAAGATGTATATCTATCTGTATTATAATAATCAGTAACTGACATGTTATACAATAAAAAATTGTCTCCTGATATGTGTGAAATAGGTAATTAATGTAACAAAGCTGTGTGGAGCCAAACGTTTGATTAGAATGGTGCCTTCAATTCAACTTTAACTCCTACAGTACTTCTTCTTACCCGAAACAAATACTTTTTACAGGCCAATTACTAATGCTTTCTTCAAATGGCTTCTGGAGAAAGTAAGTTTTTGTTTTATGTATTGTTTATGTTGAGTGTCTTTTTTTGTTGTTATAAGAGTAACATATATTTGTTTCATTACAGTTGGCAAGTAACTAATTTATAGGATGTTTTCAACTACAAAGTTGGCAGAATAGAATTAAAATTATTTTTAAAAAGTGAAATTGAAGAGTTAAAACTTGGAAAGCAAATTAAGTTTGATAATGTTAGAATAAGTATGATAAGAAAATATACAAAACACTATTGGGAAAAGCTTATCAATCAAGTGAACATATGTAGAAATACATTTGGTAAAGATTGTTATAAAGACACATATTTGGTAAAGTTTGTGGAAAAGTGTCTGGGGCAGCTTTTTAAAAGAGATTCCAATATACTTGTAATTAAGTATACTGAAACATGTAATCACACCCACAGCTCAAAATTCCGCAAGAATTGGCCAATTTAATGAAAAAAGTTGACATGATCTTGGTGTCTTTGTGATGGAAACTAAAATATGATGATACTGTCTGCTTACTTGAAAAATTATTCATTGTTCAGAAATTAACAGATACCAATGAAAGTCACAGGTTAAAAACAAGCATTGTTAAAAAAATTAATCTTTAGTAACAATCAGGGAAATGCATAGTAAGGCCAAAAATGGATATCATTTTATACTCACTTGATATGGTTTGGCTATATCTCACCCAAATCTCATCCTGAATTATAGTTCTCATAATGTCCACATGTCATGGGACGGACCTGATGGAAGGTAAATGAATTATGGGGTGGTTCCCCCATGCTGTTCTCATGATAGTGAGTGAGTACTCATGAGATCTGATGGTTTTATAAGGGGCTTTCCCCTCTTTGCTCAGCACTTCTCTTTCCTGCCACCATGTAAAGAAGGACATGTTTGCTTTCCATTCCACCATGCTTGTAAGTTTCCTGAGGCCTTGCCAGCCATGCTTAACTGTGAGTCAATTAAATCTCTTTCCTTTATAAATTACCCAGTCTTGGGTATGCCTTTTTTAGAAACATGATAATGAACTAATACACCACTAGAATGCCACAGAAATAGAAACCTTTCTACATCAAGTGTTGACAATGTGTGGAATAGTGGAAACTTACACATTGCTGCTGGTGGGGACATAAATTGGGATAATCTCTTTAGAAAACAATTTAGGATTATCTTGTAAACATAAACACATGCATTCCTTATGACCAATAATTTTTTTTTCTCATGCATAAATCCTAGAAAAACTCTTACACACGTGAATCAAGAGATAGGTATAAGAATACTTCTAGTTGTATTGTTCACAATGGCAAAAAAACTGGAAATAAATTGTCCATTTGACAAGAAATGAATGTGTATGCTTTGTTATATTCACACAGCAGATTATACAGCTGTGAAAATGAATTAACTATAACTGGATGCAACAACACAAATTCATCTTTGAAATATAGTTTTCCCTCAGTAGTGGAGGAGGATTGATTTTAGAATCTCCTACAGATGCTCAAATCTCTGCTATAAAATGGCTGTAGCATTTGCATATAACCTATGCAAAGCTTCTTGTGTACTGTAAGTCATCTCTAGATCATTTATAATACCTAATACAATATAAATGCTATGTAAATCATTGTGATACTATATTGTTTAGGGAATAATGACAAGAAAAAAGTCTGTACATTTTCAGTACAGAAGCAGTTTTTAATTTTTTTGAACATTTTTGACCCATGATTGGATGACTCCATATGATATGGTTTGGCTCTGTGTCCTCACCCAAATTGTATCTCCAGTTGTAATGCCCATAATCCCCACATGTCCAGAAAGGCACCTGGTTAATGGTGATTGGATCATGGAGACAGTTTCTCCATGTTGTTTTTATGATAGTGAGTGAATTCTCATGAGATCTGTTGGTTTTATCAGTGTTTGACAGTTCCTTTTTCACACTCTGTCTTCTCCTTCACCTGCTGCCATGTAAGATGTGCCTGTTTCCCCTTCTGCCAGGATAGTAAGTTTCCTGAGGCCTCCTCAGCCATGTGGAAGTATAAGTCAATTAACCTTATTTTCTTTATAAATTTATTGATATAATTCTCGGTTCTTTATATCAGTGTGAAAATAGACTAATATGACAGATTGGTTTCAAGAGTGGGGCACTGATATAAAGGTACTTGAAAATGTGGAAGTGACTTTGGAACTGGGTAACATAAAGAGGTTGGAACAGTTTGGAAGGCTCAGAAGAAGACAGAAGGATGTGGGAAAGTTTGGAACTTCCTGGGAACCTGCTGAATGGTTTTAACCAAAATGCTGATAATGATGTGGACAATGAAGTCCAGGCTAAGGTGGTCTCATGGAGATGAAGAATTCATTGGGAACTGGAATAGAGGTCACTCTTGCTATTATTTAGCAAAGAGAGTGGTTGCACTTTGCCCCTGCCCCAGAGATCTGTGGAACTTTTAACTTGAGAAAGATGACTTCAAATTGGAACTTAATTTAAAAGGGAAGCAGAGAAAAAGGGAAGCAGAGCATAAAAAGTTGGGAAAATTTGCAGACTGATCATGTAATAGAAAAGAAAAACCCATTTTATGGGAGAGAAATTCAAGCCAGCTGCAGAAATAAGTAATGAGGAGCTGAATGTTAATCAAGTCCATGGAGAAAATGTCTCCAGGACATGTCAGAGATCTTCCCTGCAGGCCCTCCCATCCCAGGCCTGTAGGCCTAGGAGGAAAAAAAAATGGTTTCATGGGCAGGGCCCAGTGTCTCTCTGCTGTGTGCAGCCTCTGAACTTGGTGCCCTGCATTCCAGCTGTTTCAGCTCCATCTGTTGCTAAGAGGTGCTAAAGTACTACTTGGGTTGTTGCTTCAGAGGGTGCAAGTCCCAAGCCTTGGTGGTTTTCACATGGTGTTTGTCCTGTGGGTGCACAGAAGTCAAAAATTGATGTTTGGGAACCTCTGCTTAGATTTCAGGAGATATATGGAAATGTCCTGGACGTCCAGGCAGCAGTGTGCTGCAGGGGTAGAGCCCTCATGGAGCATCTCTGCTAGGGCAGTTCAGAAGGGAAATGTGGAGTTGGAGCCCCTACACAGAGTCCCCCATGGGGCACTGCCTAGTGGAACTGTGAGAAGAGGGCCACTGCCCTCCACACCTCAGAATCATAGATCCACCAACAACACACACCATGCATCTAGAAAAGCTGCAGACACTCAACACCAGTTGTGAAAGCAACTGGTGGATTGTGTAGGGGGTGGGAATGTACCCTGCAAAGCTACAGGGTCATAACTGCCCAAGACCATGGGAGCCCATCTCTTGCATCAGTGTGACCTGGACGTGAGATATGGGGTCAAAGGAGGTTATTTTGGGGCTTTAAGATGATTACCCTGCTGGATTTTGGATTTGCATGGGGCCTGTAACTCCTTGGTTTTGGCCAATTTCTCACATTTGGAATAAGAGCATTCATCCAATTATACCCATGGTATTTTGGAAGTAACTAACTTGCTTTTGATTTTACCAGCTCCTAGGTGGAAGGGACTTGCTTGTCTCAGATGAGACTTTTGATGGACTTTTGGGTTAATGCTGAAATGAGTTAAGACTCTGGGAAACTGTTGGGAAGGCAAGATTGGTTTTAAAATGGAAAAAAAAGTGAGACCTGGGAGGGGCTAGAGGCAGCATGATATGGTTTGGCCTTGTGTCCCTAACCAAATTTCATCTTGAATTGTAATCCCCATAATCTCCATAGGTCAAAGGAGGGACCAGGTGAGAGGAGGTTGGATCATGGGGACAGTTCCCCCCATGCTGTCCTCATGATAGTGAGTGAGTTTTCATGAAATCAGATGATTTTATAAGTGTTTGACAGTGCCTGCTTTACACTCATTCCTCTTTCTCACTTGCTGCCACGTAAGATGTGCCTGCTTCCACTTCTGCTATGACAATAAGTTTCCGGAGGCTTCTCCAACCATGCTGCATTGTGAGTCAATTAAACCTCTTTTCTTTATAAATTACTCAGTCTTGGGAGGTTCTTTATAGCAATGTGAAACTGGACTAATACATTATGGTTACAGAACCTACAGATATGTCCTGTATAATGCTAAGTGGAAAAAGCAAGTTTCAGGAAATTGCACGTAGCATAATGCCATATTTATAAAGCTCAAGCCAAACCAATTGAAAGAATACATTAGTAAAGATGTACATTCAGCATCATTTTTTTTCTCAAGGACTTGCACATCCACTCTACTTGGACCCTAAAATGAATCCCCTGCAGATAGCAAGGGGTTTGTGTTTCAAGAACAATGGAAATGTCATTGATATTAAATTGCTGATGGGTTTGGTAGGTAGTGTTTCGTATTTATTTTATTATTTTGCTTTCTAACTATACCTATGTTACCTATTTTTATATGTATCAAATAATAAGGAAGAGTCATGTTGCATGAAATCAGTCATTTTTGAGATCATCTGGATCCTCAACAGAGATAAGATACTATCTAGATTATCATGTTATCAGATAACATTTATATCCCATTTGATATTTGTATCACAAATAGCTTGACGGCGGGCAAAAGAAAGGAAACATCCTAGACGATGCAAACAGTTACATCTCTCTTTAAAAACTTAGGTTCTTGGGTCTCTTAGAAATCAGAATATATATTAAGCATTTTGGTTGATAATGTGACACGTTGTTCAGTGCCTGCTGAGCCCTTTTCTTTTTTCCTTTATTCAAGTTTAGAAGTGTTGGCAAGATAAGAATAAGGAAAATCAAATAGATCATCTGCCAAAAAAGCTCACGTGTAAGGTAGGCGAATAGTGCCAAACTACTGATTAAAACAAGCAGATTGAAATCCTTATAACCTAAACCTCTCTAAGCACTGAGAATGGTAAGGGAAGAGCTTCAAGCATTTGAAGTGACCTAGTAATATCAGGAACAATGACGTGAACATGAATCCAAGTACTTGCCAAATGCTGTGTATTTAACTGAAGAGATAATTGTATGCAAGTCTGTGGAATCCCTGGGTAGATAAAAAGTGTGGAGTTTGGAAGATTATTAAATATTTCATAATGTTTTTTATATTCATGAAAGCATAATATAATTAGATCTTGGCTTAGTTTGTGCTTTTGACTGCCATTGTTAATTTTTTTTCTTCCAGAATTTTATTAACTGTCAACCCAGAGCCATTACTTTTCTTGTGAACTTCATACTTAGCTTTGGCTAAGTTCAAGGCTTTAAATGAAATAAAGAAATGAAACAAAAATAAAGAACTGGTTTTCCACTGCCTCATCTATAAGCATAGATTTTAGGTACCATCCTGCTGACCCACCAGCCTTTGGTAGTTGTATTTCTTTTCTTCCCTCCCTTTACATCCTTTCCTCCTCCTCCCTTCTCTCTCACTTCTCTCTCTCATTCTTCTCTGTCTTCTCTCTCACCAACTGCTGGATGGATTTGTGGTTTCCTGAAATTCTTATTTACAGGACACTCTGTTTCTGGGGAGTGCTAACTTCTTTATATAACTGGGTATTCAAAGAGTTTGTATAATCTGTTCTCTGATACGTATGGTTAGGACACTAGATTACCAGGTTGTATTTTACTTCTTACTAGGGTACCTAGGCATGGATGCCTTCATTTTTTCATTCACTCATTCATCCAATAAACACATACATTGAGTATACCTGTGAGGCACGGACTCCTATGATACAAAAATGAGAATAACATATTTCCAGCCTCTAAAACTTTCACTCTCTGAAGGGATTGCCCAAGTTTATGATTTACAGGTGTGAACTGTCAAGCATCTGAACTGTTAAGGCAATCTAAAAGTAAGCATGGACGTTATTCTTGGGAACATAGGCCTTTGTGAACTGTTCTCCCCAACTCCTTACTTCACTGTATTTGTGTTTGCTTTGGATACTTTGAGTAAATCTTAGGTATCAGTTCTTAAACCTAGCCATAAGAACCTGGAGTTTCATTGAGTTAATATTTGGGGAAACTGTTTCACTTTTTTAGTGTGTGAGTGGGTAGATCGGGGGAGAGATAGTGTATGCTTTATGGATGGTGAAAGAATGTAGAAGAAATAGGTTTTTTTAAAAAAAATGAAATTAAGACATTTGCCACCTACTTGTAGCTTTAGGAAGGGTAGTAGATTGTTTAAAATCTCGGCTATGTCTCGTTTTTCTCAACTGATATGAAACACATATTTATGATTCTATTTTTATTGTCTGACTAAATTTCATAGCTTTCTCTCCTCATAGTCCTTCTGGACAGCCATGCATTTATCCATGCTTCTATCCATGCATGTTTATTGACTGATGGTTAGGTACCAGATGCTGAAAGTACACAGGGCCCTTGACCTTGAATGGAACTTCAATTTTGTCCTTGGGTTCATATAGGGAAACTAAGATAAATACTATTTAAAAACAGTGAAGGTGGACAACACAAATGATAGTAAACATACTGAGAAAGAGGCCTGTTTAGTCTGAACAGTATAAATCGATACATAACCACATGATAATTTGTTTAATAATCAGGAGTTTTCTGCATTCATATTTTATCAGTTCTAAAAGCAGTATCCATTTGACTTCAAATGCAGGATATGGCTAAGAGACAAATTCCTTTAAATATTAAAGGAATTTAAGATTGTTTTAGCTGTGAGCTTTGAGTTGAAAATTACAAGAACCATGCAGGCAATAATTACTCTTTAATAAACCAGGGAATTCTGTTTACCAGACTATCACTCTTTTGTTATAACAAGAACATAAAGTATCATGGGATAACTGCGTCCATGTACAAATATCATCAAGATTTCAGGTAAGTGACAGAAGACTTCATGATACTGAGAGAAATGTTTTAAAGATTTTAAAAATTGTCTTTACTGTTTGTCTTTGTTCTCTTCAAAATGCAGCACTGTCTCTTTGCTGCTGAGCTGCATTTATAACTGTATTAGTGAATATCTGATTTATATTTTGGAGGCGATCCAATGCATATATCCACATTAATGCAACACATGCAAAAGTCAGGAGATACAAAGGTTAGTTCCCACAGCAGCTGACCTTTGTTTCTCTGGAGTTTGGCAGTATTTGCTTTCACTTCATATTAGCAAAACTTTTCTGTTTAATGGTGTACATCATGGCACAGTTGTTATGAGAAATGTTATTTAGAAATGTCTAATTCCTATTTAGCAGAACTTCAACTTTGATGTTGTAACTATTTTACGCTTCCCATATTCATGAAAAATAAAGGGAACTGGGAACATGAAAGAGATAATTTTTTCCTAAATGATTTTCTAACAATCATTAATTTAGCTATCAAAATGTCTTCAAACAACTAATTTTAAATGTGTCTGCATTTGTTTATGTGAGTATATAAATAGCGGGGTAATTTTTTACAAACTAAAATGTAGGAAAATGTTTGATTAAAAGTGGAATATTTTTATGTACGTATCTTTGGAGTTGTTTATTAAATTTGAAACCAGCAAATGCCACACTCATATTCACTATGTTCTTTCTGTTAAAATGGAAGAGTTGTCTGCACTGCTATTCAAAGTCAACCTGTCCATCACGGTCTGGATCTTATTTCCTCTCATAAACTTTGGTCCTGCTATTCTCTCCTCTCACTCCTGAGTCTTCCACTTCTCCCTCTCTACCAGATCATTTCCATTACACTCACATTGTCCTGTATCTCCCCAACCCTAGGTGACCTCATAGCTGCTGCTCACTTTTTGTTCTCCCTTTCATAGCAAAGCTTATTGGAAGAGGTTTCTATATTCATTGTATCCAATGTCTTTATTTCACTCCAGAGGGTCTTCTGTTCCTCCCACTTCACTGTAGCTGCTGTTTCTAAGGTCACCAAGGCTTGTTTGCATGCTGCCAAGTGTAATGGTTACGTGTTAAGCTCATTTTATTCAACCCCTAAGCTATAGTCAAAACTTTGGACTCATTTGAGCATTTCCTTCTTGGGATACTTTCTTTCTGTTCGTCTCTGTGAGACCTTATTCTGCCTGGCACCTCCTTCTCAGTCTCCTTTGCTTCTCTTTTTCCTCTGTTCCACTTTAAAAGTTAGTGGTGCTTTAGATCTTGGGTCTTCTCTATTTATAATTTCTCTCAGAGTTCTAAGGTTGTTGGCAAATAAAAATATAGCATTCTGAGTTAAATTTGAATTTCAGACTTTTTTTTACTGCAAACATATTCCATGTTTTACATGCACACATTTATTTATTTACTTATTCATTCTATAAACAATTAGGACACACTTTATTATTATTATTATTAATTTTATCAAGATGGAGTCTCACTCTGTAGCCTAGGCCGGAGTGCAGTGGCACAATCTTGTCTCACTGCAACCTCTGCCACCCAGATTCAAGAGATTTTCATGCCTCAGCCTTCCTAGTAGCTGGGACTACAGGCACATGCCACCATGCCCGGCTAATGCTTTTGTATTTTTAGTAGTGACGGAGTTTTGTCATGTTAGCCAGGCTGGTCTCGAACTCCTGACCTCAAGTGGTCTGCCTGTCTCAGCCTTCCAAAATGCTGGGATAACAGGCATGAGCCACTGTGCCCGACCACGACATACTTTAGTATAGGTATGTCCTATGTAATGTTTTGGACATATATTAAATAATTGTTCATTATTCTGGAAATTCAAACTTGACTTGGTGTCTTATATTTAAGCTGGCACCCCTGCCCTGAGTGAGCTCATTCACATTCATGGTGTTAAATACTGTCTGTGTGCTCTAGATATTACTTCTGCCAAAGCCTCAGGTGAGTCTTCTCAATTTCCCATGTAACATCTTGGGCATCTGTCTTCTCAAACTTAATATGTCCCAAAGACAATTACTCATTTCTACTTTCTCTCCATCGTAGTAACTACACTGATACTCATCTGGTTTATTAAACCAAATATTTTGACTATGTCCTTGATTCCTGTCCTTTTTGCTACCCTCTTATCAAATCTCTGACCAAATTCCAATGTCTTTATATCTGAAGTATATCACAAATATGTCTACTTTTCTTCCTCCCTACTGATAGCTTTATAGGTCAGGTCGTCATCTTAACTTGCTTGGGCCGTAGCCCCAGCATCCTAGCTGTTCCCCCTATTTCTACATTTACCTCCTATGACACTGTTTATGCAGCAGCAATTTTTAATGTGATCTTTAAAAAACATAGATCATTTTAATTGCGTGGTTATTTCAAAGCCCCCTCCACTTTCACTTTCCAATGGCTTCCCATGGTACTTTGAATAAATCCCAGTTCTTTTTCATGGTCAGTGGGCTTCTGTGGACTGACTTCTGCCAGGACCACTCCGCTGACTCATGCATACTGCCCCTCCCATACTACCTTCTGTCTATTTCACTATTTCTATTCCTTTTATTTTGCCCAGAATATGCTTATATGCTCCCCTACCTTCCTCCTCCTCCTCCTCCTCCTCCTCTTCCTGCGCCTTCTTTTTCTTCTGATTCTTTTTCTGATTCTGTTGCTTCTGCTTCTGTTTCTTCTGTAACTGCTTCTCCTTCTGTTGCTTTTGCTTCTCCTGCTTCTGCTGCTGCATCTTTTCTTCTTCCTCACAGCTGGTTTATTTGGCTAATCTTTCTCACCATCCTATCTAATGTTGTTTTAGCCCCCCAGGCACTGATCAGCACTGAAAATTGTCACATTGGTTTATTTAGGTATTCATTTATTTTCTCCCTTCTGGAGCATACATTCCATGATGGAGGGACTATGTTAGTTCTGTTAATTACTTTATTTACAGCTCCCAAAATAGAACACAGTAGGTACTCAATACATATTTGCTGACATTCAAATTAATGATTTTCTAAAATAGATCTGTGCTACTACAGAGCAAGAAAATTCCAGGATATAATCCTTTTTTGGATCAGAAAATAGATAAAAAATGAAAATATTTTCACTGCTTTTTTTTTCTCCTCCTGGCACTTATGCTATGATGTTCAGGAAGATACAGCAATCAGCACCAACGCAAACACTGGAAATGGTTTCATCTGCTGGAGTGAGTTGGGTCTGTCCCTGGGGAAAAGCCTGGCATCTTATAGCTAGTCAGGATCCTGCAATGGATTGTCTTTCAAAGTCAAAATTCAACCTCTCAAGATGTGGAGAAAATGATTTGTAGCCTGAAGAGATGGCAGATTAATATTTCTGAAAAACTGTGCACTAAACCCCCTATAGCTACTTACTTGTTCTGCTATTAAGACCTCCCCCCTCTGGTATAGGAAACGCTTTGCAAAAACAGTGCATTTGCTTTGTATATAGACATTTCCCTTGCCCCAAGATGGGGTTTCCCGGTGAGGTGTAACATTCATTAGCCCCTTAGGACAATGCAGCCTGCTGAAACAGACCTGTGTCTTTATCTCACAGACGCATTTCAGAATCAGAATGCACTGGGAGACTGGGGGAAGCTGTGATGTATGAAGCAGAAAGAAGATTGATTTTTCACAAGGTACCTTATACCTGGAGTAATGAGAGTGGCAAATTACTTGCTCATTGAACAGACATGACAGGAATGTCTTAGAGTAAATTTATATTTATGCATACACACTGGGGTCACAGGGGTGAAAATCCACAAAGTGACCTTATCTCTGGAAGATATCACTTTAAATCACCAGTTTGCACTGGGAAACCTACACTCAGCAAAGGCTGTATAATAGCTGCCTAAAAACCAAATCTTCTAATGAATAATGTAATGCTCATGGTACAGTAAGAAATAGGATAAATTGTAGTGCCATTTTAAAATGAGAGTCTTCAACTCACAGGCTATTTTTGGTGTTCATCTTGGATTTTGTGGCAGTGGGACATAAAATATCTACTTTAATAGAGTAAAAGAAATGGAGTGATTTATCCTAGTCATCATAGGCCTTTAGAATCTCTCATTTAGTAATGGAAAAAGTCAGCAGTTGATGGGGAAGTGGATAATTTTTCTATGTGTAGGCAGTCCAATGCATATAGAACACATAAGTATCTTAGAACATTTGGGGCAGACAAAACAATTTAAAAAGTCTCTAAATGACAGAAGGATATGGCTGTGGTATTCGGCAAAAACATTTCAAGATTCCCAACACAATGGTTGATACAATTCACTTTAAAAAGCACTGCTGATGCTTTTAGTTGTAAACTATTAAAAGAATATTAAAATAATAATTTTGTTCTGTTAATGAATTTATAAGTCTGCTGATTTTAGCAGGTAGTCTTGGATTCTTTCCTGTTTGATATCCATTTGTTGATTATCCATCACTCATTTTTTGAGACCCTGGTTTGTGTCTGGAACTACGTTAAATGCAAGGTAGAGAGCAAAGAAACCAACCAGGTTCTCAGGCAGCTCATTCCTAGTAACCCATATTGTAATGTAAGATACATCAAGAGAAAATCAACCCTGTTAAGTCCAGTGGCACAGACTGAGTCATGGGGAACAAGGCAGAACACATTCTAAGAGAGGTGTTATTTGCCCATGTTTGTCCCTTTTGAGCTTGTTTCTTAGAATCTTGACTGCAATACTCAATAGGGTCAGCTTCGTCTAGATATCCCTAAAAGCAATGGTGACATTCTTTAACCTGGTACCTTATGAGACAACAGAAGGTGCATCTTCCTAAGCGCATCATGTGTGTTACCTAAATCAGTAATTGTGTTACTTTTATTGGGTAGATTCCACCATTATATCCA
Source organism: Alouatta palliata (assembly GCA_004027835.1). Classification (NCBI taxonomy): domain Eukaryota; kingdom Metazoa; phylum Chordata; class Mammalia; order Primates; family Atelidae; genus Alouatta; species Alouatta palliata. Next base: position 1,578 of record PVKV010026266.1, on the reverse strand, counting down.
CTCTGCAGATGGGAGATGAATGGAGAGGGAGTTGCGGTATCTTTCCTAAGGTCACTCAGATAGTTAGCAGTCAAGGCCAGCCCATTGCTGCTGGAAACAGTCTCCAACTACTCCAGGGGAGCTTAGCCTCCAATGGAGCGGGGTAGGGTTAGAAAAGCTTTTGTTAAAAAATAACTGAGTCCACCTTTGGAATAAGAAATAAGCTGTGAAACTTATCATGAAATAAACTAATACATGTTTATACTAGGGTGGAACTCAGGTATTCATTTCTGGGACCTATTTCCTAAGAATCTGGTGATTACCACGTCGGTCCACTCTGAAATTCCCTTCCTTTAGATTGTTTTGATCTTCCGTTGTGCCCACACCTTTTCTGCCCCCTACCTGTATGTGTTGGGTTGTTGCATCCTTGCTTGGGGATCCCAACTTTTATTCAAAAAGTCTTTTTATCTACTTTGTCTTTTAAGTGTACCTTCTCACTGAGTTTTTCAATGAGTACATAGTTTAAAAGCTTTGCAAAATGTGAGTTGTTATCTTTGGAAATTTGTTATTCTTCTCTGCTTGTAGGATAATGTGGCTATGATTGCTTCCTTCTGGTCTGTTTTGTGTTTTTTTTTTTTTCCATATAGTATGTCTTTAAGGTACAGTTAAGATTTGAACTTACTATCAGTGAGAAGGGTCCTGTACTGGAGCTCGTGACTTTCCCTCTTTGCCAGATACGTGGATCTACCAGGCTCTAATCACTTACGGACATTCTGGTTTCATCATTGCATCTTCCTGATCATTGTGTTAGGCTACACTCGTAATAGCAATTAGCTAACCCTTGTGTTTTCTGTATGTCAGGCATTATTTTAAGTGCTTTATCCGTCTTAACTAATTTTGTAATAAGGCTAACTCTACTAGGTAGGAAGCATTATTTTCTGCATTTAACAGATTAAAAACTTCCATGTAGGTAGTAGGCTGTCGAGGTAGACCTAGTACTCCAGACTTCCCTGCCAAACAGTTACTGACATATTGGAGTCAAATTCAGCTTGTCCTGGGGAGGGACAGAGAAGTCTTCTTGAAACAATTAATAGTGAATTTCAGTATGGGACTTATTTCTTTATTTAGTCTTCTCTGTGACTCTTATTATTTTTTTAGCTATGGCAGCTCCCCCACCTCCAGTTAATACACATCTACTAGTTGAGCATTTATTATGAGCAGGTACTGCTCTAAGCACTTTACATATTTTAATATATTTCATCATCAAAGCCCTTTAAGAGAGCATTATTATTTTTCTTATTTCATAGTTGAATAAATTGAGGCAGTTGTTAATTTTGTCCAATGGCCCAAAGTTAGCAAATGTCAAAGCTGTGATTTGAGTCCACGAAGTCTGGTTCTTTTTTTTTTTTTTTTTTATATATACTTTTTATTGCATTTTAGGTTTTGGGGTACATGTGAAGAACATGCAAGATTGTTACATAGGTACACACATGGCAGTGTGATTTGCTGCCTTCCTCCCCATCACCTATATCTGGTATTTCTCCCCATGCTATCCCTCCCCAACTCCCCACCCCCTGCTGTCCCTCCCCTTTTTCCCCC
>PVKV010026265.1:0-28289 GCA_004027835.1 Alouatta palliata | reverse complement strand
ACCGCAACCTCCGCCTCCTGGGTTCAAGCAATTCTCCTGACTCAGCCTCCCGAGTAGCTGGGACTACAGGCACGTGCCACCATGCCCAGCTAATTTTTGTATTTTTAGTAGAGACGGGGTTTCACCATGTTGACCAGGATGGTCTCGATCTCTTGACCTCGTGATCCACCCGCCTCGGCCTCCCAAAGTGCTGGGATTACAGGCGTGAGCCATCGCGCCCGGACAAAGTTTTGGGATTATAGACATGATACACCATGTTTGGCTCACCCTGATTTATAATTAGTTCTGACTGTGTTTGTTTCTCAACTCATAATGAGGAAAATGTATTCCCAAAGATGCTTAGTGAAGTTGGGCTCAGTTGAATGCTAAGTCAGGAACCTAGGCTAATTTCCCAGCACGAACTGTAGTTTGGAACAAGTTGACCCGGATATACCTCAAATCTTGTTAGCTTTCCCATGTGTCTGTTTGACCACTCATTACATGTCATTGCAACAGGCTTCTTACCTTGCCCAGTTTAGCTTTGTGGTAATTTTGCTTGCCATCGTTTATGGCAACCAAATGGCTTGTTAAAATGCCTCTCTGCCAAAGTAGAAGAATTGCCTGAGACCAAGAGTTCCAGAGCTAGCCTGGGCAACATAGTGAGAGCCTGTCTCTACTAAAAAAAAAAAAATTAAAAATATTAGCTGGGGCTGGGCACGGTGACTCACACTTGTAATCCCAGCATTTTGGGAGGCTGAGGCAGGCGGATCATGAGGTCAAGAGATTGAGACCATCTTGGCTAACACGGTGAAACCCCGTCTCTACTAAAAATACCAATATTAGCTGGGTGTGGGGGCACATGCCTGTAGACCCAGCTACTCAGGAGGTTGAGGCAGGAGAATCATGTGAGCCTGGGAGGTGGAGGTTGCAGTGAGCTGAGATTGCACCACTGCACTCCAGCCTGGTGACAGAGCGAGACTCCCTCTGAAAAAAAAAAATTGCCAGGCAGGTGGCACACATCTGTAGTACCAGCTATTCATAAGGCTTCAGCAGGAGAATGGCTTGAGCCAGGGAGGTTCAGGCTGCAGTGAGCTGTGATCATGCCACTGCACTCCAGACTGGGCAATATAGCAAGACCCTCATTTTGAAAATAACTTTTTTAAATGCCTCACTGCCACAACAGCATTTAGAGACAAAAAAATGAGTAACCAGGGAGGATAGATATGCATATATGTATGACTCTGGGTGTGTGTGTGTGTGTGTGTGTACGTATGTATACATATACCTATCTCTCTATATATATAATCACATGTTGCCTCAGTACATCTGGTCTTTCCACATCGTTCAAATAAACAGGACTGACAAATTTCCACCAGTGAAAATCTCTACAAGCCTAAGAATAAATTTAGCTGATCTCCAAGCCTGTTTACACATTACCAGATTGATTCTGTGTTTTCTGGCAAATGTTCCACTGAAGACTCTACTCTTTAAAATGTTTAAATTATCTGCCTAAATACTGCATAAAGACATTTTAATCCTATTTTTTATTAAGGGGATAGCTTGAAAAACAATGATAATTCTGCAGCATGTGCACTACAGGGCTCAAGGATAGCATCCAATGTGCACTGAAAGGAAAAAATAGCTTTCAAAAAAAGGAAGTGAGCTTTTTAATGTCAGTGATAAATGTGACAAAACATAATGCTGCAAAAATAAGGGAAACTAAAGGTTTGTGATTTTTTTTTTGAGACAGGGTCTCGCTCTGTTGTCCAGACTGGAGTGCAGTGGTGTGATAATACCTCACTGCAGCCTTGAACTCCTGGGCTCTAGCGTTTTTCCCACCTCCGCCTCCCAAGTAGCTGGGACCACAGGCAAGCACCACCATGCCTGGCCAGTTTTTTCCATTTTTTGTAGAGACAGGATTTCACTATGTTGCCCAGTCTGGTCTTGAACTCCTGGGCTCAAAGGATGCACCCGCCTCGGCCTCCCAAATGCTATGTTTACAGGCATGGGCCACTGCAACCAGCCTACTTTATTTATTTATTTATTTAAAAAATGTTGATCCCAGCACTTTGGGAGGCCGAGGCGGGTGGCTTACCTGAGGTCAGGAGTTTGAGATAAGCCTGGTCAACATAGTGAAACCTCATGTCTACCAAAAATACAAAAAATTTGCTGGGCGTGGTGGCAGGAGCCTGTAATTCCAGCTACTCAGGAGGCTGAGCCTAGGGAAATCACCTGAACCCAGGAGGCGGAGGTTGCAGTGAGCCGAGATCGCCCCATTGCACTTCAGCCTGGGCAACAAGCGAAAAAAAAGAAAAAAAATTTTACCACTGCAACCATTTTTAACTGTATAGTCCAGCGGTGTTAAATACAGTCGCTTTGTCTGCAACCATAGCTACCGTTCACCGCCTCCCTTTGTCCTCATTTTCAGGCTCACCAGTAGGGGGCGGACGGAGACAGTGCATCAGCCTCGACCCCCACGCTCCCTCGTCCGCGCATGCGCGTCTTACCTGCCCCAAAAAAAGTGGCGGGGGCGGGCCCAGGGGCGGGGCCTGTGGGCTGCGCAGGCGCATGGCTGGCTTTGTGACGTAAGTCCGCGCGGCCAGGTTGGGACCAGGCGGCGGCTCGCGGAGGAGCTTCACCTAACGTGACGCGAGGTCTCCGCTCCCCCGCGGCCCGCCCGCCCGCCGGCCTAGCCGCCGCCTCCCTCGCTCCCTGAGCGCGCCAGGCGAGGGCCAGCGGCTGGGGCGACGCGGAGCGGAGAGGGCGGGCAGGCGGGCGGGCGGGCTGTGGGAGCGCCGGTCTCTATATGGCGGCGGCTCTGTCGGGCCTGGCTGTCCGGCTCTCGCGCTCGGCCGCCGCCCGCTCCTATGGGGTCTTCTGCAAGGGGCTGACTCGCACGCTGCTCATCTTCTTCGACCTGGCCTGGCGGCTGCGCATCAACTTCCCCTACCTCTACATCGTGGCTTCCATGATGCTCAACGTCCGCCTGCAGGTGGGTGATTCGTGTCCGCCCGGCCCCCGGCCCTCCCCGAGCGCCCCCCTCGCCAGCGGAATGCAGAAGCTACGGCAGCTGCCACTGCCTGGAAGCTGAGTGTATGCCAAGCACAGTGCATTTTCCCGTGCGACCCCATTTTGGGGTGACCCACTGAGGTGGTGTCGTTGTCCCCGTTCTGGAAACGCGGTACTGGGGGTCAGGTGAAGCGACTTGCCTTGGGGAAGGTCCCGCAGCTCGGGAGGTGGGGTCCGAGATTGCATGGGCTGGAAAAGTCTTGAAGAGGACTTTTACTAAATGTTGGGTGAATTCTTGGGTGAATTTTCTAGTTCCCAAACTTTGTAACCCCCCCTTTTTTTTTTTTTTTTAATTGTAAAGACAAGGGGTCTCCGCCAGGCGTGGCTCACACCTGTAATTCCAGCACTTTGGGAACCCGAGGCGGGCGGATCACCTGAGGTCAGGAGTTCGAGGTTGGAGACCAGCCTGACCAACACGGAGAAGCCCTGTCTCTACTTAAATATAAAATTAGCCGGGTGTGGTGGGACACACCTGTAATCCCAACTACTCGGGAGGCTGAGGCGGGAGAATTGCTTGAACCCGTGAAACAGGTTGCAGTGCGCCTGGTCAACAAAAGCGAAACTCCGTCTCAAAAAAAAAAAAAAAAAAAAAACAGGTCTCGCTGTGTTGCCCAGGCTGGTCTTGAACTCCTGGCCTTAAGCGGTCCTCCCGTCTCGGCCTCCCAGTGCTGGGATTACAGGCATGAGTCACTGCACCTTGCCTGCAAAGATGTTTTATGTTATCCTTGTAGCTTAAAATGGATTGGAAGTTAACAGTGTTTTGATAAACGTACCTTATTTATTTTGGCCAGAGGTAGAACTGAGGTGTGAGGGTGAAGACGAGGGAAAATAAGACGGAAGGGTGGAAGCACAAAACGTTTCAGAAGCCTGGAACCATTCAGCTGAACTTAGGCAGCTGAACTTTTCTATAAAAGATTGATATTTCGGGTTTTGTTTGTTTGTTTGGAGACAGAGCCTTTGTTGCCCAGGATGGAGTGTAGTGGCTCAATCTTGGCTCATTGCAACCTCCGCCTCCTGAGTTCAAGCCATTAGCCTGACCCAGCCTCCAGAGTAGCAGTGACTGCCACCATGCCAGTTAATTTTTGTGTTTTTAGTAGAGTTGGGGTTTCATCATGTTGGCCAGGCTGGTTCTCAAACTCCTGACTCAAGTGATCTGGCCACTTTGGCCTCCCCAAGTGCTGGGAGTACAGGTGTGAACCATGGTGCCCATCCAAGAGACTGATACTTCTACAAACGTTGAATTTCAGTTGCCTTTTTCTTTCTTTTTGGTAGAGATAGGTCTCACTATGTTGCCTAGGGTGGTCTTGAACTTCTGGCCTCAAGCGATCCCCCTGCTTTACTCTCCCAAAGCACTAGGATTGCAGGCAGAACCCCGTGAGCTGGGCTTCAGATGCCTTTTGACCGCTTTTCCTTCAGTGGAAGGAAAAGTGGTCACCTCAAGAATTATTTCTCAAGGAAAGGTGGCCAGGTGAGCCCCTCTTGCATTCTATTTGCATGCCTCTGTGATGGAGGAAGGACCCTCCCTTGGGGACAATTGGAGGGTACTTGAGTTTCTCCGTGGTGTGCAGAATGAACCAGTCTGAGCAGTAGTACCAGCCAGTTATGAGACATGGCAAGTGCCTTCCCTCTCTAAAGTTGGTTTGGTCGTATCAAAGTATGATTGTCCCAGTAGCGAGTCTTCAGGTGTTTAGTGCCTGACACAGGTGTTGGTAGTTAACATGAAACCTACGTCTGGCTGTTGATCAAAATTGAATTAAGGTGGCCAGGTGCAGTGGCTCATACCTGTAATCCCAACTCTTGGGGAGGCCAAGGCGGGTGAGTCACTTGAGCTCAGGAGTTTGAGACCAGCCTGGCCAACATGGTGAAACCCTGTCTCTACTAAAATATAAAAAATGAGCTGGGCGTGGTGGCCAGGCAGTGGTGGTATGCGCCTGTAGTCCCAGCTACTTGGGGGGCTGAGGTGAGAGGATCACTTGAGCCTGGGTGGCAGAGGTTGCAGTGGGCCGAGATTGTGCCACAGCACTGTACTCCAGCCTGGGTGACAGTGAGATCCTGTCTAAAAAAAAAAGATGTTGAGATGAACTGGCCTCTTTATTTTGAGGTCCAAATTGAGATACTTTCATGTGAGCAAGGGCTTGTGGCATCCTGAAATGGTACCCGACCAGAGGGGTCACAACCTCCACGAGGTGGTTTGAATTGTGTGAGGGGTGCTGCTGAGTCAGGTAGGGGTACTGGTAAACCAGAAAGCCTGGGCCTTCCCCAGTCACCACCTTCGGGAATAGGGGCCCAGTGTTTGCTGATCTAGTCAGTGCCAAGAGAAATCAGAAATCAAGTTGTTTTTTCTTTTTTGAGACACAGTCTCACTCTGTCGCCCAGGCTATAGTAAAATGGTGTGATCTCGGCTCACTGCAACCTCCGCCTCCTGGGTTCAAGCGATTCTCCTGCCTCAGCCTCCAAAGTGGCGGGGATTACAGGCATAGGCCACCATGCCCAGTTAATTTTAACATTTGTAGTAAAGATGGGGTTTTACCATATTGGTCAGGCTGGTCTCAAACTTCTGACCTCGTGATCTGCCCACCTCGGCCTCCCAAAATGCTGGGATTACAGGTGTGAACCACCGTGCCTGGCCTTGGAAAGGTTATTTAAATGCAAATTTCATAACAAGGATCTGAACTGTAATGATTAAGTGCGTTTTGGTGGAAGGAAATTGGCTCTGTAAAAAGTGATGTGGGCAGTGGAGGAGAGCTAGATGCCCCAATTCCAAAAGCCCATAATGGGATGACTTGATGGGCTTGGTATCAAGGGGTAGTCCAGGTACCACACAGCTTTTGAGAATCCGGGAACTGAAAGTAGGCTCGCAGTTCTGGGGCAGGTGGTGGTTGGGGTTTGTGCACAGACAAGGTAGTCACTAGGACTTGGAGAAGGGCTTTCTAAGAATTGTGTGGGCCAGCACAGGGCCCAGTAGCTCACACCTGTAATCCCAGCACTTTGGGAGGCTGAGGTGGGCGGATCACCAGAGGTCAGGAGTTTGAAACCAGCCTGGCCAACATGGTGAAACCCTGTCTCTACTAAAATACAAAAATAAGCCTGGCATGGTGGTGCATGCCTATAGTTCTAGCTACTTGGGAGGCTGAAGCAGGAGAATTGCTTGAAGCTGGGAGGTGGAGGTTGCAGTGAGCTGAGTTTGTGCCACTGCACTCCAGCCTGGGCAACAAGCAAGGCTGTCTCCAAAAAAATAAAATAAATAAATTAAATAAAATAAAAGTAATTGTGTGGGCTGGGCACAGTGACTCACCCCTATAAGTCCAGCACTTTGGGAGTCTGAGGTGGGAGGATCGCTTGAATTCAGGAGTTCGAGATAAGCCTGGGCAACATGGCAAAATCTCATCTCTATAAAAAATACAAAAATTAGCTGGGCGTGATGGTGCATGCATATAGTTCTAGCTACTTGGGAGGCTGAGGTGGATCACTTGAGCCCAGAAGGTCAAGGAAGCAGTGAGCTATAATTGTGCCACTGCACTCCAGGATGGGCAACAGAGCAAGACCCTGTCTCTAAAAAAAGAAAAATGTGTGAAGATTTTACACTTGGGCTTGACCAAGTGCAACAAGCAGCCATTTCACATCCTGGCAATGGGGAATGGGGTGTCTTTCTTCTTTATTGTGGTACTTACCTCTGCTGCTTTAAACTCCCCTGCAAGTTTCAGAGTTTTTGTTCATTTGTGAAAAACCACTAACTTACATGATTAGAAGGTTTAATTTTTGTGGCTTTCTGGTAAAGGGAGTGCAACAGGAAGTAGACTCTGAAGGAATAAGGGGGACAGCCCCATGCCTCTTTTTTTTTTTTTTTTTTTTTTTTTTTTAATGAGGCGGATTCTCGCTCTGTCTCCCTGGCTGGAGTGCAGTGGCACGATCTTGGCTCACTGCAACCTCTGCCTCCCAGGTTCAAGCAATTCTTCTGCCTCAGCCTCAGCTGGGATTACAGGCGCCTGCCACCACTCCTGGCTAATTTTTTGTATTTTTAATAGAGATGGGGTTTCATGGTGTTAGCCAGGATGGTCTTGATCTCCTGACCTGATGATCCACCTGCCTCAGCCTTCCACCTCGCCTGACCCCCACTTTTTTTTTTTTTTTTTTTTTTTTTAAAGAACATGCTGTACCATCGCTTGAGGCCAGGAACTTGAGAAGCCTGGACAACATAGTAAGATCCCATGACTGACTATAAAACATTAAAAATTAGCTGGATGTAGTGGTGCACACCTGTAGTCCCAGCTGCTTGGGAGGCTGAGGTGGGAGGATCACCTGTGCCTGGGAGTTGAAGGCTGCAGTGAGCTATGATTACACTACTGCTCTCCAGCCTGGGTGACAGTGAGAAAAAAGAAAAAGCCCTGCCCACCCTTTTCATTTGCAGGAGTGTTAGAATCTGTTTCATGAGTAGTGAGGCACAAAGAACTCCCATTTTCCAAATTTATTTAGGGAGCTCCTTCTGGATAGATCTCTAGTTTGTAGGGCAGTGAGGCGTTTTAAGGAGGCTAATACCTCTTTAGGATGAAAGATGATTAAATGAGAAAATGATGCAGAAGGGCTTTGTACACTGTGAATAGTTGTGATTTTAAAATACTGTTTGCAAGCCTTAGTCTCCTAGAGTTGTTAGCATTCTTATTTATACAGAACCTGAAATACAAGGCAGTTAAACAGTGAGAATCAATACTGAATACTAAATTTAGTAAAAGCAAAATTAAAAATGGTACTGTGAATCTTCTATAATTTAACAAGTCATGCCTACACTTTTCAGTTATATGGCCTATGGGAAGAATGTTAGTCCTAGATCCTAGATCACCTAGACTTTTTCTTCTTTTTTTTTTTTCCTTTTTGTTTTCTTTCTTTTCTTTTTCTTTGAGGAAGTGTCCTCCTCTGTCATCCAGGCTGGAGTACAATGGTGTGACCAAAGTTCACTACAACCTCCAACTCTTGAACTCAAGCAATCCTCCCAACTCAGGCTTCTGAGTAGCTGGAGCTACAGGCATGTGCCACCTTGCCTAGTTAATTTTCTCATTTTTTGTGTAGATGGGGTCTCACTATGTTGCCCAGGCTGGTCTTGAACTCCTAGCCTCAACTGATCCTCCTGCCTCAGCCTCCTAAAGAACTAAGATGACAAGTGTGAGCCATCATACCTGGCCCTCCTTAGTCTTTTAACTTTCTTTTTTTTCTTTCTTTTTTTTTTGTTTCAGCTCCTCCAAAGCAGAATTTAACTTTATTTCTTTTTTTTTTTTTCCCTTAGCCTTTTTTTTGTCTTGTATATCTTTTTATGTCGGACTTTTGGATTGCTTTCACTCTTTGGCTATTGTGAATGTTACCTTGAACATTTGCATGTAAGCTTTGTGTGGACATAAGTATTTCTTTGGGATGTATACCTAGGAGCAGAATTGCTGGATCACATGTAACTCATCTTTAACCATTTCAAAAAGATGACTCTTAATGCACTGTACAGGTGTGGGTAGAAGCAGCTACCCAGGTGAGAAATGATGGTGGTTTTCAGGACAGTGACCATAGAGGTGGTAGCATCGTGGATGTGTTCCTGAATTTTGGGCTTTGCATCAAAAAGCCCTGCCTTGCTAAAAGGACGAGGTGGTGTGTGAGAGACCGATCCATTTGCTCTTTTTCCATAAACTGTCCATGTTCTTTGCCCACTTTTCTGTTGGGGTATTGGTCATCTTCTTAGCTTCTTGATTTTTTTTTTTTGAGATACAGTGTCACTCTGTTGCTGGAGTGCAGTGGCGCAGTTTTGGCTCACTGCAACCTCTGCCTCCCAGGTTCAAGCAGTTCTGCCTCAGTCTCCCGAGTAGCTGAGACTACAGGTGCATGCCACCACGCATGGCTAATTTTTGTATTTTTAATAGAGATGGGATTTCATCATATTGGCCAGGCTGGTTTCAAACTCCTGACCTTGTGATCTGCCAGCCTTGGCCTCCCAGAATGCTAGGATTACAGGTGCTAGCCACCGCTGCTGGCCTTGATGGGTTTTATCTGTTAGATAAGAGTTGTCTGTTATAAGGGTTGACTTTTTTTTTTTTTTGAGATGGAGTTTCGCTCTTGTTGCCCAGGCTGGAGTGCAGTGGCATGATCTCAGCAGCTGGGATGCCCTTGGGTTGCTAGTCAGAGGAGATGCTGGCTGCTTCTCATACATGAAATCCTCACAGAATCCTGGGAGGGGCTGGGTGCAGTGGCTCACACCTGTAATCCCAGCACTTTGGGAGGCTGAGTCGGACAGATCACCTGAGGTCAGGAGTTCAAGACCAGCCTGATCAACATGATGAAACCCCATCTCTACTAAAAATTAGCTGGACATGGTGGTGCATGCCTGTAATCCCAGCCACTCAGGAGGCTGAGGTGGGAGAGTTGCTTACACCCAGGAGGTGGAGGTTGCAATGAGCCAAGATCCTGCCACTGCACTCCAGCCTGGGTGACAGTCTCTAAGACTCATTCTCCCTGCGGAAAGTCAGCTGCCTGGCTCTGAGCTGGCACCCTGCCTCTGCTCACCCTCCTCTCCTTGTGATTGCACCTGCGAGCATCCAGAGGGCTGGGAAGGGGAAACGGCAGTGGCTAGAGAGGGGGGCACAGCTGGTTTTATAGAGGCAGGTGTGATTTATATTTTGTGAAGATGAGGTCTTACTGTGTTACCTAGACTGGTCTCAAACTCCTAGGCTCAAACAATCCTTCCACACAGGTGTGTATACCACACCCAGCTTATTTTTTTATTTTTTATAGTGATGGGGGTCTTGTTGTATTGCACAGGCTAGTCTCCAACTCATAGGCTGAAGTGGTCTTCCCACCTCGGCCTCCCAAAGTGCTGGGATTAGAGGTGTGAGCCACCGCACTTGGCCATTAGGTGTGATTTACATGTGCTGAGTGATGAGTAGCAAGAACCGAGTGATGTTGGTATGTTCCTTGTGATCATGATTCAGCTGAATTTAGAAGTAATAGGATCATTCCTGTTTCTCTCTAGGCTGTGTGGAAATGTGGGGGTTGGTTTCTGCTACCTCCAGTCTGATCATTTGGGGCATAAGCGCAGTGAGTTAAGGAATACTAGTGTTCACACCTGAAGGCGGTGGAGCCAGCCCATCTGGGAGCACATGTGAGCTCTCTTTGCTCACAGGATCCCCTCATGGCCCACTGTGGCCCTGCTGGTTTTAGCTGTGTCTTCTCCTGTTTGGGACTAGCCTTGCCAGCCCTCTTTCAGAAACATTGAGGCCAAGATATTTTTAGTTTACAAAGCAACAGCACTCGGCACCGTCATGCCCTGGAGGCCAGGAATAGCTCAGGTTAGGGAAGGTGAAGGTACAGGCACCCACAAGGGCAGCAGCTAAGTGGGTCAGGTCGTTATGGTCCAGCAGGTTGGCTGCCCGGACAGGCAGGGATCTGCGGGGAAGGTGACTACCCCTGCTGTGGTGAGGATCGGGTATACGTGGACAACCTTGTTTCCCTGGCACAGCGCCCCTCTGACCTCCCGGGCTTGGTGTTCAGCGTTTGTCGTCTTTGGTGGGAGGGAGAGGGAGGTATAGGCTCCAGGATTTGCCCACTGGAACCTGGGCTGCAGTTCATTTTTCCTGAATCATGCTTTCTTGAAGTTCAAAATAAGACTCCTTCCTTCATTCATTCTGGTGGTCTCAGCTTTGGTGGCTAACTTTGTTTGCAATAACATCATTTACACTGTTTTTTAAATTTTGTAGACTTAACATGGGTTTGGGCATGAGGAGGCCAGAAAGAGTTGATTTTGTATACACTTAGGCATACTTTATCTGCTATAATATATCTCTAGCATATTGAGAATAAACTGGAAAAACAACTCAAATGACTTAAATATGTCTAGAAATTATTTAGAAGTTACTTGTGACCCCCAGAATACAGGTAATATGTGTAACAGTCTCATGTCAGAGGAGGTTAGTTGAGGGCTCTGAGCCAGAATGTTTTCAATAACCTATTGAAGTCTTTTTGTGGCCGAATGCAGTGGCTCACGCCTGTAATCACAGCACCTTTGGAGACCAAGGCGAGCAGATCACCTGAGGTCAGGAGTTTGAGAGCAGCCTGGCTAACATGGCAAAACCTCATCTCTACTAAAAATACAAAAATTAGCCAGGCGTGGTGGCTGGCGCCTGTAGTCCCAGCTACTTGGCAAGCTGAGGCAGGAGAATTGCTTGAACCTGGGAGGCAGAGGTTGCAGTGAGCCAAGATTGTGCCACTGTACTCCAGCCTGGGCGACAGAGTGAGACTCTGTCTCAAAACAAAATAAATAACCAACCTATTGAAGTCTTTTTGATAAGAGAATTACATAGTTTATTACTGAATTTACTGAAGTACTAGAAGAACTTCAGGGAACAATATATTCTATCATGATTGAATGTATGATTACCTTTTCATTAAATGAGTGATTTTTTTCTTAATGTTTCTGAATCATAAGTGATTATTAGTGGTACCTTATACTGTGTTAGTTTGCTGAGGAAAATGAAAGAAAATCAAAATGGTACCTTATTTAAAGTACTTTGACACAATACTAGAAATGCTTCACTTCTGAACAATGCTAAATCCTTGTACAAGGACTTACTAAAATTGGTTAGAAATTAATTTTTCTGAGTGCTGTCCCATATTATATGACCTGTTTTTCTTAAAAATTGAAATACCAACTGAGTGCAGTGGCTCACACCTCTAATCCCGGCACTTTGGGAGGCTGAGGCAGGTAGATCACCTGAGGTCTGGACCAGCCTGACCAACATGGTGAAACCCCATCTCTACTAAAAATACAAAATTAATGGGCTGGCAAGGGTAGTCCCAAAGGGGAGAAGACATAGCTAAAACTAGCAGTGTCATGGTGCGTACACCTGTGGTCTCAGCTACCCAGGAGGCTGAAACAGGAGAATTACTTGAGCCGGAGAAGCAGAGGCTGCAATGAGCCGAGATCATGCCACTGTACTCCAGCCTGGGTGAGATAGAGTGAGACTCCGTCTCAAAAAAAAAAAAAAAAAGATACCTATTTCAATATATATTGAAATATATTGGCTGGGCACAGTGGCTCACGCCTATAATCCCAGCACTTTGGTAGGCCAAGGCGGGTGGATCACAGTCAAGAGATCGAGACCATCCTGGTCAACATGGTGAAACCCCGTCTCTACTAAAAATACAAAAAAAATTAGCTGGGCATGGTGGTGCGCGCCTGTAGTCCCAGCTACTCGGGAGGAGAAGAGGCAGGAGAATTGCTTGAACCCAGGAGGCGGAGGTTGCAGTGAGCCGAGATTGTGCCATTGCACTCCAGCCTGGGTAACAAGAGTGAAACTCCATCTCAAAAAAGAAAAAAGGAAATATATTTAGGAATGCTTCCATTTAAGGATAATGCTCATTCTTAGCACATTTTATCAGCAAAATAAATGTAAGGTTTGAAAGAATATGACCATGGTGGCTCACTCCTGTAATTGCAGTACTTTGGGAGACTGAGGTGGGTGGATTGCTTGAGCCCAGGAGTTCAAGACCAGCCTGGAATATGGCAAAACATTGTCTCTACAAAAAATTAGCTGGGTGTGGTAGCACATGCCTGTGGTCCCAGCTATTTGGGAGGCTAAGGTGAGGGGATGACCTAAGCCTGGGGAGGTTGAGCTGCAGTGAGCTGTGATTGTGCCATTAAACTCCAGCTTTTTTTTTTCTTTTTGAGACAACATCTTGCTCTGTCACCCATGCTGGAGTACAGTGGTGCTATCTTGGCTCACTGCAGCCCCTCTGCCTCCTGGGCTCAAGCGTTTCTCGTGTCTCGGCCTCCTAACAGCTGGGATTATGGACATGCCACCATGCCAGGCTAATTTTTGTATTTTTAGTAGAAATGGGGTTTTGTCGTATTGGCCAGGCTGGTCTAACTCCTGGCCTCAAGAGGTCTGCCCACCTTGGCCTCTCAAAGTGCTAGGATTACAGGCATGAGCCACCGCACCCAGCTGGCTTGTATTCTTTTATATGGTTCATATATATACAGTTTTTCTTTTCTTTTGTTTTTTCAAGTCACAGTCTTGCTCTATCGCCCAGGCTGGAATATAGTGGTGTGATCACAGCTTACTGCAGCCTTGAACTCCCAAGCTTAAGCAGTCCTCCTCCACCTCAGCCTCTCAAATGACTGAGACTACAGGTGTACACCACCAGACCCAGCTAACCTTTTAATTTTTTTTGTTTTTTAGACAGTCTCTCGATCTGTTGCCCAGGCTGGAGTGCAGTGGTGCTATTTCCACTCACTGCAACCTCCACCTCCCAGGTTCAAATGATTCTCCTGCCTCAGTCTCCTGAGTAGGTGGGACCACAGGTGCACACCACCACGCCCACTAATTTTTATATTTTTAGTAGAGACGGAGTTTCACCATGTTGGCCAAACTGGTCTCCTGTCCTCAAGTGATACACGCGCCTTGGCCTCCCAAAATGCTGGGATTACAGTGTAAGCCACTGCTCCCGGCCACTCTTTTAAATTTTTTTGTAGAGACAAGGTCTTGGTGTGTTGCCCATGCTTGTTTCAAACCCCTGGGCTCAAGCCATCCTCCTACCTCTACCTCCCAAAGTGTTGGGATTACAGGTGTGAGCCCACTGCACCCGGTCTGGTTCAAATATATTTTAATCAGTTATATAGAATAATGGTCACAATTCTATCAGCAAAAATTTTTGAGCATGTCCCACAAGATATAAGTATTCATAAAGTATATATTTTGCTCTTTCAGAATATAGTATATATTATAAAACGTAGAAAAAATTAAAAGGAAGAAGAATGAAATAGACCAAGACTTTCTAATATTTTCTCCCATATTAACAATGGCTAGGTTGGTGCGGTGGCTCACACCTGTAGACCCAACACTTTGGGAGGTTGAGGCGGGCAGATCACCTGAGGTTAGGAAGTCAAGACCAGGCTGGACAATATGGCGAAACCCCATCTCTACTAAAAATACAAAAATTAAAATTAGCCAGGCATGGTGGTACATGCCTGTAATCCCAGCTACTCAAGAGGCTGAGGCAGGAGAATTGCTTGAACCCAGGAGGCAGAGGTTACAGTGAGCCGAGATTGCACCACTAAAGTCCAGCCTGGGTGACAGAGTGAGACTCTGTCTCAAAAAATAAAAACCAAGCAGGGCACGTTGGCTCACGCCTGTAATCCTAGCACTTGGGGAGGCCGAGGCGGTTAGATTGTCTGAGCTCAGGAGTTCAAGACCAGCCTGGGCAACACGGTGAAACCCTGTCTCTATTAAAATACAAAAAATTAGACATGCATGGCAGTGTGCTCCTGTAGTCCCAGCTACTTGGGAGGCTGAGGTAGGAGAATTGTTGAACCCAAGAGGTGGTGGTTGCAGTGAGCCGTGATTGGGCCACTGCACTCCAGCCTGAGCACCAGAGCCAGACTCCTTCTCTTTAAAAACAAAAAACAGGCTGGGTGTGGTGGCTCACGCCTGTAATCCAAGCACTTTGGAGGCCAAGGCGGGTGGATCACCTGAGGTTGGGAGTTCAAGACCAGCCTAACCAACATGGTGAAACCCCGTCTTTATTAAAAAAAAAAAAAAAAAAAAAAAAAAAAAAACCTACTGGACTAGAAGATTATGTGAAGTTTTTCAGAGTTTCCCTATAGCTAACTATTTTGCGCAAGCAGTACATCTGACCACTCTCTTTTGCTTGAACGGAGGTTCAACTCAGCTGGCTTCTGGGACACTGAATTTTCCTGATGCACTTGGGGTCTTTTCCTTGGTGTCTGTGGCAGGCCCGACCCATCTGGTCTGTCTGTCTTGGTGTTCCTGGCCTTCTGTAGCACCTTCTGTCTTTGTCTCTTACGTCTTGTCCCAGAGCCATCATTTTATCTACCTCTCAGAAGCTGGCAACTTCTGGATCTAGGTCCCCAGCTCTGATACCCCTTTTGAGCTAAGACTTTTATTAATCAACTACTTGCCAAAGTTGCACAGTTAAACTCTGTGTGTCCCAATCTGTACTTCCCTTCCCTCTGGACCTGCTGCTCCTCCCATTTACAGTTAATGACACTTTCATCACCCAAAATTGAAAGTCAGAAGAAGCCTGTGAGTCTTCTTACCACCTTCTGCATTGAGTTAGTCACCAACTTTATTATAATTTTTTATTTTTATTTTTGTTTTTTGAGACAGAGTCTCACTCCATCACCAGGCACCAGGCTGGAGTGCAATGGCGCGACCTCGGCTCACTGCAGCCTCCGCCTCCTGGGTTCAAGCAATTCTCCTGCCTTAGCTTCCCCAGTAGCTGGGACTACAGGCGTGCGCCACCATGCCCAGCTAATTTTTTTGTATTTTCAGTAGAGACGGGGTTTCACCATGTTGACCAGGATGGTCTCGATCTCTTGACCTCGTGATCCGCCCGCCTCGACCTCCCAAAGTGCTGGGATTACAGGCATGAGCCACAGCACCCAGCCTATTATTTTATTTTTATTTTTGACAGAGTGTCGCTCCGTCACCCAGGCTGGAGTGCAATGGCAT
This sequence comes from Alouatta palliata, assembly GCA_004027835.1. Classification (NCBI taxonomy): domain Eukaryota; kingdom Metazoa; phylum Chordata; class Mammalia; order Primates; family Atelidae; genus Alouatta; species Alouatta palliata. The sequence continues at coordinate 12,741 of PVKV010026265.1, read as the reverse complement.
GATCTCGGGTCACTGCAGTCTCCACCCCCAGGGCTCAAGCTGTTCTCCTGCCAAGTAGCTGGGACTACAGGTGCGTGCCACCATGTCCAGCTAATTTTTGTGTTTTTAGTAGAGACGGGGTTTTACCATGTTGGTTAGGCTGGTCTCAAACTCCTGACTTCAGGTGATCCACCCACCTAGGCCTCCCAAAGTGCCAGGATTACCGATGTGAGCCACTGTGCCAGCCAGTCGCCAACTTAAAAAAAAATGCTTTAGCTGGGCATACTGGTTCACACCTGTAATCCCAGCTACTTGGGAGGCTGAAGCAGAAGGATCACTTAAGAGGCCAGGAGTTTGAGACCACTCTGGGCAACATGGGGAGACCCCATCTCTACAAGAAAAAAATACTCGTTCGTCAAGTTACCCACTTGGATCTCTTTCAAGTGTCCTTTCCTTTCTTTTCAGCTCTAGAGCTTTTTAATAAACTTCTGTTCCTGCTCTGGAAAAAGAAAAAATTAGCCAGATGTGGTAGTGCCTGCCTGTCGTCCAAGTGACACAGGAGGCTGAATCAGGAGGTTGCTTGAGCCCAGAAGTTCGAGGCTGCAGTGAGCTGTGATCACACCATTGTCCTCCAGGCTGGGTGGCAGAGTGAGACCTCATCTCAAAAACAACAACAGGGCCGGGTGCGGTGGCTCACGCCTGTAATCCCAGCCCTTTGGGAGGCCGAGGCGGGCGGATCACGAGGTCAAGAGATTGAGACCATCCTGGTCAACATGGTGAAACCCCGTCTCTACTAAAAATACAAAAAAATTAGCTGGGCGTGGTGGCGCGCGCCTGTAGTCCCAGCTACTCGGGAGGCTGAGGCAGGAGAATTGCTTGAACCCGGGCGGCGGAGGTTGCAGTGAGCCGAGGTCGTGCCACTGCACTCCAGCCTAGCGCCTGGTGACAGAGTGAGACTCTGTCTCAAAAAAAAAAAAAACCAACAACAACATGGAACTTCATTCTGCCCATTCTTATGATTGCAGCTTTATTTCTTTCCTTTTCCCGCTCTGTTGGAATAGCCTCCTAACTGGTAGGTGTCTATTCTGAACCATTTCCAGTCTGTCCGTCATGGTGCAGCCAGAATAATTCATCTGAAATACAAATCCAGACATCCTGTCCTTGCTGAGGCTTCCTGACCGGCTCCCATCCTTGGCTCCCCATGACACATCCCAGTTCCTCTTTCTCTCAACTCCCTGCTTTCTCCTTCAGCTTCCAATAATAATTGCACCCTCCATTTTCTTCCCAGTATACTCTTAAAGTTTACAAGAATATATTTTTTTTTTTGACGGAGTCTTGCTCTTTCTGTCGCCTAGGCCAGAGTGCAGTGTGGGATCTCGGCTCACTGCAACCTCTGCCTCCCGGGTTCAAGCGATTGTCCTGCTTCAGCCTACCTACTAGCTGAGATTACAGGTGCCCGCCACCATGGCTGACTAATTTTTGTATTTTTAGTAAAGGTGGGGTTTCACCGTGTCGGCCAGTCTGGTCTCGAACTCCTGACCTCAAGTGGTCCGTCCACCTCAGCCTCCCACAGTGCTGGGATTACAGGCATGAGCCACCATGCCTGGCCAAAATTTACAACAAATCTTTATGCAGTTATACATCCATGTGGCATCAAGAGTCTCCTAGTTCCGTAAGATTAGAGAAACAGCAGTTTCCTACCTGCCTTTTCTCCGTCCCCATCAGCCACTTTCAGCTGTAGCTGATCCTCTCATTGTTGATGCTTTTTTATTTTTTTATTTTTTTATTTTTTTGAGACAGAGTCTGACTCTGTTGCCCAGGCTGGAGAGCAGTGACTCAATGTCAGCTCACTGCAACCTCTGCCTCCCAGGCTCAAGCGATCCTCCCACATCAGCCTCATAAGTATCTGGGACTATAGCTGCTCAGATTACAAGTGTGAACCATCACACCTGACTGAGGGTGTGGTTGTTTTTTACGTGAACACATCATGTGTTAAAATTACATTTAACTCGTCAATTAATGAGGGAACTAATGTAAGATTATAAACAGTTTAAAGGAAAATTCAGATAATACTCAAAAGTGAATTTACAGGTAGATGCAAAGCCAGTCAGTATCCATAGGGCAGTAATCCATTGAATTCTATGAGACTAATTTAATTAGCCTAATTAAAATAGTCTAATTAGCTTAATTCAACTATTTTCTTTGGACAGGAACTTGTTTGCTTTACCCTTGAGGTTTTTGGCAAATGACAGAGTTGTAAAGCAGCTCAGAGACAACGAAGGTGCTGGCCCCTATAAAATTACATAACCCGAAGGATGCACTAGGTAGCATGCCGCGTCTTATTTTTTGTTCATTTCAAAGCTTTTCGAATTTTTTTTTTTTTGAGATAGAGCCTTGCTCTGTCACCCAGGCTGGAGTGCAGTGGCACGATCTCGGCTTACTGCAACCTCCACCTCCTGGGTTCAAGCGACTCTTCCACCCACCCAGGCTGGAGTGTAGTGGCATGATCTTGGCTTATTGCAACCTCCACCTCCCGGGTTCATGCGATTCTTCTGCCTCAGCCTCCCGAGTAGCTGGGATTACAGATGCCTGCCACCACGCGTGGCTAATTTCACCTGGCCAACATGGTGAAACCCCGTCTCTACTAAATAATAAAAACATACAAAAAATTAGCCAAGTATGGTGGTGGGCACCTGTAATTTCAGCTACTCAAAAGGCTGAGGTGGGAGAATCACTTGAACCCAGGAGGTGGAGGTTGCAGTGAGACAATATCGTGCCGCTGCAGTTCAGCCTGGGCAACAAGAGCAAAACTCTGTCTCAAAAAAAAAAAAAAGCCTCTATTATTTGCTAATTAGAGGGTGGGAAACTAAGCCCAAGAAATGTTCTCCACCAGGCTGGGCATGATAGCTCACACCGGTAATCACAGCACTTTGGGAGGCTGAGGCTGGTGGATCACCTGAGGTCAGGAGTTTGAGACCAGCCTGACCAACATGGTGAAACCCCGTCTCTAATTTTTTTTTTTTTTTTTTTTTTTTTTTGAGACGGAGTTTTGCTCTTGTTACCCAGGCTGGAGTGCAATGGCGCGATCTCGGCTCACCGCAACCTCCGCCTCCTGGGTTCAAGCAATTCTCCTGCCTCAGCCTCCCGAGTAGCTGGGATTACAGGCACATGCCACCATGCCCAGCTAATTTTTGTATTTTTAGTAGAGATGGGATTTCACCATGTTGACCAGGATGGTCTCGATCTCTTGACCTTGTGATCCACCCGCCTCCCCGTCTCTATTAAAAATACAAAAATTGATGCTGCTGGGAGTTGCTTAGAGGTTGGCGGGGCGAGGCTGAAGGCTAGCAGATGATGCAGTCATGTCGCACAGACAAATTTACTATTCGGACAAATATGATAACAAGGAGTTTGAGTATCAGCATGTCGTGCTGCCCAAGGACATAGCCAAGCTGGTCCCTAAAACCAATTTGATGTCTGAATCTGAATGGAGGAATCTTGGCTTTCAGCAGAGTCAGGGTTTGGTCCATTACATGATCCATGAACCAGAACCTCACATCTTACTGTTCTGGTGCCCACTACCCAAGAAGCCGAAGAAATGAAGCTGGCAAGCCACTTTTCAGCCTCAAGCTTTACACAGCTGTCCTTACTTGCTAACATCTTTCTGATGACATTATTGTGTTGCCTTCTTGTTTCTCACTTTGATACTTAAAAGATGTTCAATACACTGTTTGAATGTGCTGGTAACTGCTTTGCTTACGTAGAGCCACTACTACCATAGCCCAGCCAGATGAGTGCTCTGTGGACCCACAGCCTCAGCTGAGTGTGACCCCAGAAGCCACGGTGTGCTGTGTATCTAGAACACATTTGGCAGATGGAGGAAGCATCTGAGATTAAGACATGGCTGTTACAGGGATCGTGTAAACTTGTTTTTGTTTTTTTCTGCTGGGTGTTTTATGTATGGTCACTTGTGGATTTATATTTCAGTTTACTGGAAACTTTCCATTTTATTCAAGAAATCTGTTCATGTTATAAGCCTTGATTAAAGAGGAAGTTTTTATAATGTAAAAAATAATAATAGCCGGGCGCGGTGGCTCACGCCTGTAATCCCAGCACTTTGGGAGGCCGAGGCGGGTGGATCACGAGGTCGAGAGACCGAGACCATCCTGGTCAACATGGTGAAACACCGTCTCTACTAAAAATACAAAAATTAGCTGGGCATGGTGGCACGTGCCTGTAGTCCCAGCTACTTGGGAGGCTGAGGCAGGAGAATTGCTTGAACCCAGGAGGCGGAGGTTGCGGTGAGCCGAGATCGCGCCATTGCACTCCATCCTGGGTAACAAGAGCGAAACTCCGTCTCAAAAAAAAAAAAAATAATAATAATAATAATAATATACAAAAATTAGCGGGGCATGGTGGCAGGCACCTGTAATCCCAGCTACTCTAGCCTGTGTACCATAGAAAGATCTTTTCTCTAAATATAAATATAAAATATATGTTAAAAAATATAAATACGGCCGGATGTGGTGGCTCACCCCTGTAATCCCAGCACTTTGGGATGCTGAGGCGGGTGCATCACCTGAGGGCAAGAGTTCAAAACCCGCTTGACCAATATGGTGAAACCCCTTTCTACTAAAAATACAGAAATTAGGCCGGGCGTGGTGGCTCACGCCTGTAATCCCAGCACTTTGGGAGGCCGAGGCGGGCGGATCACGAGGTCAAGAGATTGAGACCATCTTGGTCAACATGGTGAAACCCCGTCTCTACTAAAAAAAATACAAAAAAAAACAAATACAGAAATTAGCTGGGTGTGGTGGCATTCACCTGTAGTTCCAGCTACTCAGGAGGCTGAGACAGGAGAATTGCTTGAACGTGGGAGGCAGAGGTTGTTGTAGTGAGCCACGATCACGCCAGTGCACTCCAGCCTGGGTGACACAGCGAGACTCTGTCTCAAAAAAAAATTTCTCTCTCTCTATATATATATATTTTTTCAGGACTATATATAAATATATTTTCAGGAATGACTGTATTAACAAAGTACTATTCTTTTTGTGATCTCTAGTAGGTAGAGATTATCATTCTGTTTTCTGTCACAGTTAGGACTCGGTAGTACCGGAGACTGAGAAAGATCTTAGTGTTTGTTAGGAAATAATTAGTGGGCATAGATGCTCTTAAGACCCGTCTGTCTTCATTTTAGAACTGTAATTTGATCCCCTTTCCTAGGTTCATATTGAGATCCATTGAAGGCCCTCCTGTACTGACAAAGGCGTGACCTCAGGCCCATCCCATCCAAGAACACGAAGCATGAGGGACAGAAGAGGGCCCCTTAGCACCTGCCTGGCACCAGTGCAGCAGGCTGGAGGAGATGATTTGGACAAACTATTACACAACCTTAAGAAAAGAATGCTGAAGGAGGGCCCCTGGCCTGCAGATGCACCCTCCTGGATCAATAAGCCTGCGGTTGACAGAAATTCACAGAGTGCTGCATCATTACTGGAAATGAGAAAGGATCTTAGCGGGGCTGGCCTCTGGCTTCACAGTGGTGGCCCAGTGCTTCCACATGTGAAAGAATCAATAAGAAGAAATCTAGCCTCAGTAGCCACTCTGAGCGCAGCCATGGGTTTGTTCTCTGTTCCAACAGTGTGTTTTGCTGGGGTGTCCTGCAGTGGTGTTGAAGCTCTGAGGTGGGACTGGCTGGGAGGAGGGCTCGAGGCCACTGATGGCCACAAAGAACAGTGCCCCAGAGGAGAGCCTTGGGTGTCAGGACTGCCACACCATCAAAAACTGCTGGAAATGGGAAGTTGTCAGGATGACCCACCAAGTGCTTTTCCCGAGGGTCTGGGCTCTGAGTTGGAACCCTCTTGCCTGCACTCCGTCCTGTCTGCAGTGCTGCATATGTGTCCAGAAGTGCTCCTGAATGATGAGACAGAACAAGTTTTCCTTGACCGTTTAAAGCCCACGTTTTCAAAGCAAACAATAGAATTGAAGAAAATGCTTAAAAGCACCTCACATCGTCTCCAGATGACACTGGGGTTACTGGCTCTGCAACCTTTTGAATTAGCAAATTCATTATGGCATAGTTAAGGTCCAAGCAGAACAAAAATAGGTTAATTTTAAGAGTTGTCTTAGAATGATTTCTTTCGCATTAAGTCTGGATGCAAACTGCGCAGCCCTTCAGTTCCTGCTGTGGTTTTTTATGACTTGGCAGACTTCAGGTAAATTGAGTTAAAATTCAAAGCTGGTTGATGCAGAAGAAACTTTTTTAGCATGTGTTAAATTGTGCTTTCAAAGACATAAAGAATTGGGAAACATTTCAGGAGATGATCATAGCCTGTATAAATATCAGATTAGAACATACAGATTTACCATGAAATTCTGTCTTCAACACTCATTCTAAAGGGCTACTGTCCCAAGTCCTGTGTGTCCCTTCGGCTTGTCTGATCACCCAATGGAAGTGGATATTCGTGAAGTTTACACTGCTGTACTTGGCGTTAAGCCTTGCTGAATTCGTGGTAAGCTGTTATCTGCATTTCGTAGAATGGTTTTCGTCTGCAGCAGAATTCGATTTCCCTTCTCACACCCCTTTCCTTCCACGTGAAATGCAATTTAGACGGAGGCCCTGTGGTGAAAGTTGCAATATTAAGCTTACCTTTAGAGGAGTCCCTTCTCAGACTCGGAACCCTAGCAGTGTTACCTTCAACGAAAAAGAGCTTGAGAAAAAGGTAGCTCCATTACAGAGAAGCAAATCAAGTTATTCCCTTCTAAAAAGTTTCCCAGATTCTAGGAATTGCAGTATCTTGTACCCTCACATTTTTCAGGTGACTCCTTTTGTTGTCTGCTAATAACTTTAATAAAGATAATTTAAGGATATAAGTTTTTAAGGACTCCCAAAGTGAGACTTAACCATTTTGGGGATTACTGATTGCATATACCAGTTTATATTGTGTGCTGAATTATGCTATGTGCTATTTTAGTGTTTGGAGGAAATGAAGAATAAAATTTGTTCTTTAGCTTAATAAATATGTCTTATTTTATATGTGTGGTCTTGGTTCTTCTTGTGTTTTTATTAATGCCATTGTCGTCCTGATAGTTGTTATAGTAAGCTGTGATCACAGGGTCTTGAGACAGGGTCTGTGAGACAAGGTCTTGCTCTGTCACCCAGGCTGGAGTACAGTGGTGTGATCATAGCTTACTATAACCTTGAACTCCTGGGCTCTAGCAATCCTCCCACCTCAGCCCTCCGAGTACCTAGGACTACAGGTGCATGCCACAGTGGGCAGATTTTTTTTTTTTTTTTTGAGCCCAGGCAAGAGTGCAATGGTGCAGTCTCCACTCACCACAACCTCCATCTCCCAGGTTCAAGCAATTCTGCTTCACCTTCCCAAGTAGCTGGGATTGTAGGCATGTGCTACCACACCTGGCTAATTTTGTATTTTTTTCTTTTTTTTTTATTTATTTTATTATTTATTATTATTATTTTTTAAAGGCTAGTCAAGTGAAGCAGTCGGAGTGGAGAAGGAACAAAGAAATCTGTAACTGGTTGTGATCAATTAGTTGTAAACACCACTGCACTCGGAGCAGCCTAATTTTGTATTTTTAGTAGAGATGGGGTTTCTCCATGTTGGTCAATCTGGTCTCAAACTCCGGACCTCGGCTGATTCGCCTGCCTCGGCCTCCCAAAGTGCTGGAATTGCAGGGGTGAGCTACCGCACCAGGCCTACATTTTTAAAAAAATCCCAGCACTTTGGGAGGCTGAGGCGGGTGGATCACAAGGTCAAGAGATCGAGACCATCCTGGTCAACATGGTGAAATCCCATCTCTACTAAAAATACAAAAATTAGCTGGGCATGGTGGCACGTGCCTGTAATCCCAGCTACTCGGGAGGCTGAGGCAGGAGAATTGCTTGAACCCAGGAGGCGGAGGTTGCGGTGAGCCGAGATCGCGCCATTGCACTCCAGCTTGGGCAACAAGAGCGAAACTCCGTCTCCAAAAAAAAAAAAAATATTTTGTAGAGCAGGGGATCTCACTTTGTTGCTCAGGCTGGTCTCAAACTTCTAGGCTCAATCGGTCCTCTAGCCTCAACCTCCCAAAGTGCTGGAGTCACAGGTGTGAGCCACCACACTCAGCCCCTAATACAATTTTTTTTTTTTTTTGGAGACAGTTTTTCTCTTGTTGCCCAGGCTGGAGTGCAATGGCGTGAACTCGGCTCTCTGCAACCTCCGCCTCCCAGATTCAGACAATTCTGTTTCAGCCTCCCAATCAGCTGGGACTACAGGAACAAGCCACCACGCCCAGCTAATTTTTTTCTGTTTTTGTTGGAGATGGGGTTTCGCCATGTTGGCCAGCTGGTCTTGAACTCCTAACCTCACGTGATCCACCCACCTCGGCCTCCCAAGGTGTTAGAATTACAGGCATGAGCTACTGTGCCCAACCCCCTAACACTTTTTTTTTAAACACCAAAGTAGGTTGTTGATGCACAAGTTTAGAAGCAGAGCTTGAAAAAATACATAAAGCTGGGCTGGAACACAGCTCTAATTCTGCTCCCAGGAAACAATGAAATTGTGCCTTGTGATCCTTTGGGTTGGTGCTCAGAATCCCAAAGAAAAAGTTCTTGAAAGACAAACCGTCTCCGTCCAGTCTAAGTAACACTGTCTTAGTGTAGCAATTAAAACCCTGACAAACAGCCATGCCCTTTTGGTGTCACTGATTGATTGTGAAATGAGGACACTTTTACATGTTTTAAAATAGGAACTGTTTTCTCGTCAAGCCTTCCCTTTTTTTTTTTTTTTTTTTTTTTTTTTGAGATGGAGGCGTACCCTATCACCAGGCTGGTGTGCAATGGTGTGATCTTGGCTCCCTGCAATCTCCGCCTCCCAGGTTCAAGCGATTCTCCTGCCTTAGCCGCCCGAGTAGCTGGGACTACAGGCATGCGCCACCACGCCCAGCTAATTTTTGTATTTTTAGTAGAGACAGGGTTTCACCATGTTGGCCAGGCTGGTCTCGAACTCCTGACCTTATGATACACCCATGTCAGCCTCCCAAAGAGCCGGGATTACAAGCATGAGCCACTTCACCCTGCCTTCCTTTTTTAAAAAAAATGAGGCCGGGCACGGTGGCTTAACCCTGTAATCCCAGCACTTTGGAAGGCCGAGGCGGGCGGGTCACCAGGTCAAGAGATTGAGACCATCTTGGCTAACATGGTGAAACCCCGTCTGTACTAAAAATACAAAAATTAGCTGGGCGTGGTGGTGTGCGCCTGTAGTCCCAGCTACTCGGGAGGCAGAGGAAGGAGAATTGCTTGAACCCAGGAGGTGGAGGTTGCAGTGAGCTGAGATTGTGCCACTGCACTCCAGCCTGGCTCCTGGCCACAGAGTGAGACTCTGTCTCAAAAAAAGTAAAATAAAAAGAATGAAGTTTATTCACTCAGGACACCCTTTAAATAAAAAGTTTACTCCTTTGGGATCAAACTTTCCATGACTCACCAACTGTTTTATTTCTTTTGTTTTGTAGATTGCAAGTAAACAAACGTTCAATTGCAAAAAATACAGAATTCCCTATTAGGCATTAAGTGATACATATTAATTTTTTTATAGTTTTTTTTTTTTTTTGTAAAGACGAAGTCTCACCGTGTTGCTTAGGCTTCTGGCCTCAAGCAATCCTGTCTCAGCCCCCAAAGTGCTAAGATTACTTACAAGCATGAGCCACCATGCCCAGCCTGAAATGCTTTCATATGGTGACATTAAAATAAGATGTGTATGCTGGGCATGGTGGCATGCGCCTGTAATCCCAGCTATTCGGGAGGCTGAGGTAGGAGAATTCCTTGAACCCAGGAGGCGGAGGTTGCAGTGAGCCGAGCACCATAGCACTCCAGCCTGGGCAACGAGCAAAACTCCATCTCAAAAAAAACCAAACTACAGTTTCATGCATTTTCCTTTTTCTTTTTGCCTTTCTGGGTTCTACTCTTACGGGTTGAACAGCACAATCATGTTAAATTTAGAAACAACCCATGGCATAATAATCTTGGACTTGGTTATTCACATTTGGAAATCGTCCTCTCTCTCTATCGCCCAGGCTGGAGTGCAGTGGTGCGGTCTTGGCTCACTGCAACCTCTGCCTCCGGGATTCAAGCCATTCTCCTGCCTCAGCCTCCCGAGTAGCTGGAATTACAGGTGCCCAACACCATGCCCGACTAATTTTTGCATTTTTAGTGGAGACAGGGTTTAACCATGTTGGCCAGGCTGGTCTCGAACTCCTGACCTCAGGTGATTCGGCCTCCCAAAGTGCTGGGATTACAGGTATGAGCCACTGTGCCTGGCCTACATAGCTAATTTTTAAAGTTACCTTCTTTAAACTTTTCAAGCAGATGAAATAGAATTAAGAATTACTGAGGCTGGGCACAATGGCTCATTCCTGTAATCCCAGCATTTTGGGAGGCCGAGGCATGAGGATCACTTGAACTCAGGGCGTAGTGGCATATGCCTGTAGTCCCAGCTACTCAGGGGGCTGAAGTGGGATAATCACTTGAGCCTGGGAAGTCGAGGCTGCAGTGAGTGAGCCATGATCATGCCACTGTAATCCAGCCTGGGTGACAATGTGAGACCCTGTCTCAAAAAAAAAAAAAAGTAGAAAATGGTCAGGAATAGTGGTTCATGCTTGTAACCCCACCACTTCCGGGAGCCGAGGCAGGAGGATCATTTGAAGCTAGGAGTTTGAGACCAGCCTAGACAATATAGTGAGACCCTTTGCCTTAAAGTTTTTTTAATACAATTACCTGAACAGTATGTATGAACTCAAACATGGAAACTGCTGCCTTCAACAACAGTGAGTGGTAGAAGTTTTGAAACACACCCTGTTCAATGGATAATACATTCAACATAGGGGCAGCGGGATTAAAAAAATATATATATATTCAACATAAAAACTCAAAATGAGAAACCTAAGATTTGATTCTTATTAAATGAGCTTAATGGCTGCTTCTACTTGGCTCTTGTTTGTTTCCAGAATGTTCTCTCTTTTCTCTCCAAACATTTTATTTTTATCGAAACTTGTTGGCTGGGCTTGGTAGCTCAAGCCTGTAATCCCAGCACTTTGGGAGGCCGAGGCGCGTGGATCACCAGAGGTCAGAAGTTTGAGACCAGCCTGGCCAACCTGGTGAAACCCCATCTCAAAAAAAAAATAAAAATAAAAAACATAGCTGGGCATGGTGGTATATGCCAATTGTCCCAGCTTCACAGATGGGTGAGGCAAGAGGATCCCTGAAGCACAGGAGCCTGAGGCTGCTGTGAGCTATGATCACACCACTGCACTCTAGCATGGGTGACAGAGACCCAATCTCATAAACAAACAAACAAAAACCTTCATTAATCAGATCAATTTAAAAAACAGCTGACGCCGGGCCCAGTGGCACGTGCCTATAGTCCCAGCTACTCGGGAGGCTGAGGTGGGAGGATCACTTGAGCTCAGGAGTTCTGGACTGTAGTACACTATGCCAATTAGGTGTCCACACTAAGTTCGGCATCAATATGGTGACGTCCCGGGAGCGGGGGACCACCAGATTGCCTAAGGAGGGGTTAACCGGCCCAGGTTGGAGCAGGTCAGAACTCCAGTGCTGATCAGTAGTGTGATCGTGCCTGTGAATAGTCACTGCACTCTAGCCTGGGCAACATAGCAAGACCCCATCTCAAAAAAAAAACAGCTGACAGCTAGGCGGTGGCGCATGCCTGTAATTCCAGCATTTTGGGAGGCCAAGGTGTGCGGATCACTTCAGGTCAGGAGTTCAAGACCAGTGAAACCCCATCTCTACTAAAAATACAAAATTTGCCAGGTGTGGTGGCACACGCCTGTAATCCCAGCTATTCAGGAGGCTGAGGCATGAGAACTGTTTGAACCAGGGAGGTGGAGGTTGCAATTAGCCAAGATTGGGCCATTCGTTTCACTCCAGCCTGGGCAACAGGAGTAAAACTCTGTCTCAAAAAAAAAAAAAATCTGATTACTTTCATTGGCAAACCATTCATTGAGACCTATAGTCTGTATGAAAAACAGTTGGAAAAGATTTTCAAAGGTGCTTGTTTTAGGAATGGTAGACTTCATAGGGATAATTTTTTCTTTTTTCTGCAATCAGTGGTCTTGCTTTATCGAGGTATATCAAGATTTTTAACGAAGTATTTTGGTTGAGTTGGGAGGGCATGTTCCAGGTGGCCTACTGTGTCTGAGGAGTCCTTGAATGTGATGCTTTCTTATTTTGTTTTATTTTAGATAGGGTCTTACTCTGTCACCCGGCTGGAGTGCAGTGGTGTGATCTCAGCTCACTGCAACCTCCACCTCTTGGCTTCAAGCAATTCTTGTGCCTCAGCCTCCCGAGTAGTGCCCCACCATGCCCGGTTAATTTTTGTGTTTTTAGTAGAGATGGGGTTTCGCCATGTTGACCAGGCTAGTCTCGAACTCCTGACCTCAAGTGATCACCCACCTCAGCCTCCCAAGGTGCTAGGATTAGAGGCGTGAGCCACCTCACCTGGCCATATATATATATATATATATATATATATACATATATATATATATATATATATACATACACACACATATATATATGTTATGTATTTATTTATTATTTCTGATGTATATATTATTTTTAAATTGAGATGGGGTCTCAATATGTTGCCCAGGCTGCTGCTGCCTCAGCCTCCTAAATTGCTGAGATTACAGGCATGAGTGCCACTGCACCTGGCCTGCTTTTAGTTTTTTTTTTTTTTTTTTTTTTTT